>CM063596.1:9736638-9756925 GCA_032356905.1 Salix exigua
GAATGTGAGATTAAATGGATCACAGCGTACAACTCAGTGTCCAGTTTGAAGCAGATTATTGCAGTCTACACAGTGATCTCTGGTTTAAGCCATTCTTTCGGCTATTATACCCCAGCTACTTTGAATATTTGAGCAGTCCAGAACTCGGCCGGCAGATCAAGATGCATAAAGAAATGTTTCTCAGCATTGGAGAGATTATATATAATTTACTCGCATGGTAGGAAATCACAGGTATATATAATTATTAGCGGTGTATCACATAAGGTAGAATATTGAATCGGGTAGTCAGCCTGCAACTTGCCAAGTGATTGTAGAAACTGATTCCTCCCTGGTGATGAGAAACAGTAGTGCTCCATGCTATCACTTTGTGACAGATTGGATAGCCAGAGCGAGTAGATGTTTCGAATGACCACTCAGATGAACTTCGTCTGTGTTCTTGTAAAAGATTTCCCTGTCGTGGTTCAATGAATAGCTAGCCTGTTCTGTTGTAAAAAATATAAAAAGTGTTCAGTGCAAGAGAAAAGAAACATTGTACAAACTTCACTGTATATATATATATATATATATATATATATATATATATTGAGGTACGGATAAAAGGAAAGGAAAGGCTGAAATGTTGAAAATACATCAGATGCTTGAAAAACTTGCCTGAAAAACACCTGCTTCAACGATTAGGTTTTCTTGCACCGTTTCTGTGAGCATTCTTCTTTCTTCTTTTTGCCTTGAGATTCCAATCAACTTCGACCATCCTCACAAACCATGCCGGTTTTCTTGTTCTGAACACAATGTATACCACTGTAACTCCAAACACAAATCCACATCCATACCCCATCCCAGCAGATTTCCATCCAAATCCATCTTCAAAAAGTGATGAATCATCTCCTTCTTCGGAGTTTGATGGTGGAGGTGGTGGTCGTGTCTCACCACTATTGCATTCCTTTGAGATTTGAAATCCACATAAGCCCAAGTTTCCTTCGAACGAGTTCTTATTGAACGTGCTGAACTGCTTTCCTTGAGGTATGGGTCCCTCCAGCTGGTTGTGTGAAAGGTTTAGGACACTAAGAAATGTTAGATCTGACAACTGTACCGGGATCCTTCCTGTAAGCAAGTTTGAAGAGAGATCTAACGATTCCAGATTGGCCAAATTCCCCAATGAAGGTTGAATGTAACCTGTAAGGGAGTTGTGAGAGAAGTTTAGCTGTCGAAGTGCATTAAGCTCTGCAATCGACCCTGGTATCTCTCCAATAAAACTGTTGTCCGAAAAATCAATGGATGCGAGGGTACTTCCAATTTTCACAAACTCAATTTCCAGCCCTTTCCACGTCAGTTGCACAGAATAATCATAACTGACGTTACTAAACTTCATGTAAATCCTATTTTTATCCAAGGTCTGCATTGCTTCCAGAGCATTGAAATAACCAGTTGGCAATGGTCCACTAAAATTATTTCTGGAGATGTCAAAAATCCTTAGTTTTGAAAAGGCATAGTTGGTCGTCGGACCCTTTACAAACCCATGGAGTTTGTTGGATTTCAGAACAAGAACCTTTAGCTCTTGAAGCTTATCGAGAAAGTAGGGGAACTTGCCTTCTATCTTATTGAAGCCAAGATTTAGAACTTCCAATTGTGTACAGTTACTGATTGATGGTGGTATTTCCCCTTCCAATTCGTTGCCATTGAGATTGAGATATCTCAAATTACTCCCCACCGAAAAACCTGAAAGGATCGTGCCCTGGAGATCATTCGTGCCAAGATGCAACACTGAGAGACTGTTGCTAAAGCTCCCCAAACATTGTGGTATAAAACCACTCAAGCTGTTGTTGGACAAGTCAAAGACTTGTAGGGCTGTCAGCTTACAAGCAGAAGAAGAGATCTCTCCTGTTAATTTGTTGTTGGATCCAAGTTTAAGGACCATCAAGTTCTCTTGATTGAAAACTGAACTTGGAATTGGGCCATGCAAGCGGTTATTGCTCAAATCAAGCAATATAAATGAATTGTACTGGAATTCACTTAAATTCCCTGTGAGCAAGTTACTATGGAGGTCCAAATACCGCAGAGAGGGACGAGCAAACAAAAACGACGGTAATGTCCCCGTGAGTAAGTTAACAGATAGCATGAGGGACTCTAGATATGGAAGGCCACCTATTTGAGAAGGGATAGGGCCTAGCAATTGATTATCTGATAAAAATATACGTTCAAGTTGTGCCAGGCTACCCAAAAAATCTGGAATTTGACCCTTGAAATTATTGGATCTAAGATCCAACACATTGAGATTCACAAGGTTTGCAAGTGATGATGGGATGTGTCCACTCAGATTATTAAATGAGAGATCTAATTCAGTAAGCTGTGTGAGGTCACCAAGAAGGGCGAGATCTGATCCTCTGCTAATGTTACAGTTACCGAGACTCAGCTTTGTCAACGACTTTAGATTATTGATGAAGTCATTGTCGATAGAAACTGAAATTTTCGTGTCAAAAAGAACCAACTCCTCGAGGGCACTGCTCACATTAGAGGAAGGAAAAGAACCTGTGAGGCCTAAGTTACCCCCTAAATTGAGAAATTCAAGGTTTGGTAGGAGAAAGATGTTAGCTGGGAGTTTCCCTTGCAGCCCACAGTTCCCGAAAGAAAGAGTTGAAAAGGAAGAAGACAGATTCTTGAAGGAATCAGGTACAACCAAAGACATATTCACCCAACGTAAACGGAGTTTATCTAGCTTGGTTAGGTTTTGAACAAGCTTGTTAAAAGAAGACGAGTCTAGTTTCAGGTAAGAGTTCCCAGAGAGATCAAGTGAAACCAACTCAGTGAGCTGCTCAAAATCATAGGGAACCGGACCTGTAAGATTGTTGAATCCGAGATTCAAGGTCTGGAGGTGCTTAAGTTTTCCTATAGAGAATGGGATGTGACCACTCAACTGGTTATATGAAATGTCCAACTCGGTGAGTTGTGTGAGGTTGCCAAGCCAAGGTAGATTTGAGCTGGCAAAATTGCATTGACTAAGATACAATTGTTTCACCGACTTCAAACTATTCACTGGATCAAGTTCTAAATGTATTGAAATCCCCGTCTTTGATAGATCCAAATATGAAAGAGCATTACTCACATTGAATGGTGGAAAAGAGCCAGTAAGGTCTGTGTTCCCCGATAAATGAAGCAGCTGCAGGTTTGATAGCCCAGGAACTTCACTCGGGAATTCCCCTTGCAATCCGCAATCCATGAGTAGGAGTGATGACAAAGGAGAAGAAAGATTCATCAAGAAACTGGGTGCAACCAAGGACATGTCCACCTCTCTCAGATGGAGTTCTCTTAGCTTGGTTAGATTCTGAACAAGCTTGTTAAAAGGAACCGGTTCGAGTCTCAGCTCGGTATTAAGAGAGAGATCAAGCGAAACCAAGTTGGACAGCTGAGAGATCTGTGATGGAACCAGGCCAGTAAAACCCGAAAAATTCAGGTTAAGATGTGTCAGATTGGAAAAGTGGCCGAACCGAGATGAAATTTGGGAGAGTTTGAAGTCATTGTAAGAGAGGTCGAGCTTTCGAAGATGAAGAAGGGAGAAGAGGGTGCTGTTGGAATGGAGGGTGCCATAAAGCATGCTGCATGCAAGGTCAAGCCCAATGACATTGCCACTCTCAGCGTCACAAGTCACCCCATCCCAGAAGCAGCAATCTGTGCCCTCTTTCCATGAATCTGTCTTGGGATTTTCACAGTACTCAAAAGAAGCCAAAGGATCGATGAGAAAAGATTCTTTGAACTGGAGCAGATACTTACTTTGGTCACGGGCACACAACTGAGTTGAAGAGGAGATGTTCGAAGACAAGGATGACGAAATTGCTGGATTAAAATGCAAGAGAAACAGAATTAAAGGCACAGATTGAGCGAACCATTGTAAACATCCCATTTTCTCTTTCAGAATTCAAAACAGTATTCGGGAGAGATGGGGATCAAGATTGGGATTCGTGATATTAATAGACATCTTGATCGTGCAGTTCAGATTTTTGCAATAATTATAAAATCACTGATTACAAACAGTAGGGTTCCTGCCAACTTTTCTTTTTTGGCCCATTGTTCTGCAATACCACTTTCCTGGCAACTTGTTCTTGCTACTTGCAAGACAATGGGAAAAAGCAATGACTAACTAGTCCCGTACTTATTCCTTAGGCGGCGCTGCTAAATATTTTAATGGCATCCATAGAAATATTTACAGGAAGACAAGATTGTGGTCACAGCTTTGGCCAGAGGTGTTTTCCTAAAGTAAAGTTAATTACCAATGAAATTTCTTCACAGCTTCCTTTCGCCAACCGAGATTTTTCTCACAGAAAAAATCAAATTTGCTTACTTATTTTACCTTTCGAAATTATAAAATTAATTTCTCCAGAAAACAAGTTGTTAAAATAAATATTAATGAAAATACAAGAATAAATTATAAAGCTTGCCCTTTTCTATTAATAAAAAAGTGAACTTTTTGGCGAGAATTACCATTTTTTTCAGAAAAGGAAAGTTCTGCCAACCAAACACTGACTAAAATAAGAAACCGATCACGATCAAAGTCTTAATTAAACAGGTCAAATGATAGCCCAGGTCAAAGGAAAGTTTTGCTCCTCATCTTTGACTTGAAAATCCAGCCAGCAACCAACGTGGTCATATTCTATCTTGTATTGAAATAACACAACGTGGTCAATTTGGAGAGATCAGTGATGCTGGACCCTCGTGCTGTCGGGATTTTTCTTCTTTGGACACTCGTTGGATCCTTCCTGGCTTCCATGCGTCGACGACTCCAAGTCATCAAACTATATATTATTTTATCCATAATCCTAATTTTTATCATCAAACCTCCGGCACCAGCAATACAGACTAATTCAGCCAGTCTGAGAGATTCATTTGGCGTCATTGTCTTCCTTCCCTTTAAAATCTCGCGTTCAAATCCTTGTTAAAATTACATGAAAAGGTTCGAACGCCCGAGATCTTTTGAGGAAAACACAAGTATCCATGGAGCTTACTGTCGGCGTGGCTAGGACTTTACTTGAAAGCTTTCCATGTTTAATAAGGTTTTAGGACTTGGTCTTTCAGTTAGTTAAAGACGAGTTGTTTTAACTGGGAGAAAGATCAGGGGCCTTGTTTTGGTATATCTTATCTTGTTTCTGAGATGTTGGTTTTTCTATCATCTTGTGGCAAGTTATGTTCTTATTTCAATTAGTTAAAGTATATTTTTATTGCCAATCTGGATTATTCTTAAATTACACGATTAAGAGCACATTGAATGGCATTTATAATAATATTTACAGGAAGCTAAAATTGTGGTCACAGTTTTCCTAATTAAAGTATAATTAATTACCAATGAAATTTCCTCAAAGCTTCCTCTCGGCGCCAACCGAGATTCTTCTCACAAAAACAATCAAGTTCCATCAAATTTCCCTTCTTTATTTCATTTTTTGAAATTATAAGAGTAATTTCTCCCGGAAACAAGTTGTTAAAATAAATATTAAAGAAAATACAAGAATAAAAAATAAAGCTTCCCTTTTCTATTAATAAAAGAGAACTTTTTGGCGAGAATTATTATAATTGTTTTAAAAAAGGAAATGTTTGCAAACCAAAATAAGGAACTGATCGTGACCAAAATTCTATCTTGTATGTATTAAGTCTTGCTTAAACCAGTAAAGCTTAAGTAACTAGAAAGAACACAAGTTGGTCAATCAATGGGCCAGTGTACGTAGCTCCTCATCTTTGACCTGAAAATCCAGCCAGCAACCACCGTGGTCCAATTCTATCTTGTATGTATGAAGTCCTGGCATTGCTCTTCAGGGACCCTTTTTTATTTATTTATTGAAATAATACAAGTTGGTCAATTTGGAGAGATCTGTGATGCTGGACACTCGTCTTGAAATAATAAAGCTTTTGTTTTGTTTTGTTTTATTGGATATATATAGTAATTTTATCTATTAGCTCATTATTAAAACCAAAAGGGAAAACCAAGTGGAGAAAGAAAATAGAAGAACAAGCTGCTATGACAAGAGCAGTCAGAGCAAAATCTCTTATTATTACGCATAAACTTCATTAAAGAACACGCAATTTCTTGAAATCAGAACCTGATCACGGTGCGAACTGTTGCCACCATGTACAGAGAAGTTCTTTTATTTTTCTTACATAGATATATAGTTCTCGTATCAAAATAACATCATATAGCTGCTGTCATCACCTCTGAAGCACGTACACAGCTAGCTTTGCTTGCCTTCGACCTTCAATTTCAACGGCAATCAGATTGGCGAATAGGATCTTTACATTTTTTTTCTGGTTTTCCTGGTCCATTAGGGTTGCATTTTTTTTTGTCTCCTCTGCACGGGGGTGCTGAATTAACAGGGTTATTTCCCGTGGATGGATCTGCAACATTTATACATATCTTTAAGTGGTATGTAAGAAAATATATAGTATATAGTTTCATGGTGAAAATATCGTTCGACTATAAATAAATAAAAGCAGATAGAAATAGGTTCTTCACCTTTCCCGGCCCGTACTGGTCGAGCAGTGCAGGTGGCCGAGGGAGAGAAGACGATGGATGCCAAGAGAAGGCATACGATGATAAGAAAGGCTTTCATGGTGGAAAGATTTGTGTTTTTCATGGGCATCACTGCCTCTTATTTATAGCCACCGTGCATGCATCCTCCAATTAGCAGCCATGGAAGGGAACTTGCCTTGAAAGTTCACATGCCGACAAGACGACAAAATTTGTATTATTGAATAAGATGACAGCCCTGCGTTTGTGCTCTCGTCGTTAGCAGTCGTCGCTAATATGATGTTATTTTTAAAATTATTTGCGAACCGACAACTCGCAAAATTCAAATGAAAGACAAGTCCTTTAGAACTGCGGTCCCTCGTATTGTATAGCCGACATGTCATTGTAAGAAATCTGTGAGGGGGCTAAAGAGGCCTAAAGCCCAAGCAAACAAGAAGCCCGTATCGCGGGCCTCTTTAATTTTTAGTAAGCTGCTCCGGAATAAATAAAAGTAGGAGCTTGATTTCAACATTCAAATGTTAAATTTATTACAAATTAGCATTTAGCTCTCACATGAAAATCATATGTTTTTTCTTAAAAGAAAAATACTAAAAATCCATATAAAAATTACAAAAAAAACTCTTGAAAGTTAATTTCTCGATGGTTATAATTTTTAATTCTCTTGATCAATTTTTATTATATTTTATAAGAAAATATATACAACTTAATGCATAAAGCTCAATGGATAAGATATATTTTAAAAGTTTTTTTGAATTTTTTTTTTAAATTAAAAAAAAATATATGTTTTTATATATTTCTATATGTTAATGTCAAAAATATTTTTTTATATATCATTATGATGTATTTTTGAATGAAAAATTGTTTTAAAATAATCTCAATCACATTCCCAAATAAACCAAACAAACAGACACTATATCTATTCCTGATTTTTTATAATAAAAAAAGATTGATTACTTCATGTGATTTAATTAAAATTTTAATTTTATTTATGATTCAGTTTACTAGATTGAACTGTATAAAAATCTCATTACTTTTTTCCAAAAACTAAATGAAATATTTTATTTTAATATTAATAAAACAAAAGTGAAGTTATTTAGAGCACATGTTTGGCATTGTGGTTTGGCCGCCGTGCCCCATAATTTATTTTTTATTTTAGATAAATATGTTTTGGAGTTTTTAGATTATTTTGATGTGTGGATATCAAAAATATTTTTTAAAAAATAAAAATAATTTTATTTTGATATATTATAACACAAAAAACACTTTAAAAAACTATCAGACGCACCTTCCAAAACAGTTGCATACATGGCAAGGACATACGGGCATGGCATGGTTATAAAAAAAAGTGTGAAAAAGGCACGCCAATAACATAATATCTCCTCATAGGATAAACTAAGCTCTCAAATCTTAACTGCCACTTCTCTTTATCTTCAACTGAAACCCACAAACAGAGCTTCAAATTTCCATAAATGGGAATTCTTAACCCCACAAAAACCCCTTGCTCATCTCTATTCAGCACCCATTTTCTCAAACCAACTCTCCTCCTTAACTCTAAAATTGTTAAACTCAAACCACAAATTAGCACTCTTTACACCACCACCAACAACAATAGAAGTACACTTTCTGTAACCATTATAACCCGTGGCAAGCTCAAAATATCTAAAGAAATCAAGAACAAGGACAAGAAAGCATCACGGAAGATTATTCTATCGGATTCAGCTCCACCTGTTGTGTCAGAGGAGAGTGGTGGTGGTGGCAGTGGAGAGAAAGTTCCCATGAAGACAGGAACTGGAGCATTGGGGTTCTTGAAGAGGTTGCCTAGAAAGGTTTTGGCTGTTTTGTCTAATTTGCCTTTGGCTATTGGAGAGATGTTCACTATTGCTGTGCTAATGGCTCTAGGTATGTTGAAGCCTCTATTGGTGTCTAGTCTTGCTGTCTTCAGAAGGTTAATTGAAGTGTTAATGTCAGAATGAAATTTAAGTGCTGGAATTATAACCCCTTCAGTATCTTTTGTTGTCTTGAAATTTAAGTGTTAATGTCATGTGTATGCAATGTTTATGGAGGCACTCTTATTGATCAAGGGGAGGCTCCGCAATTCTATTTCCAAAAGTTTCCAGAAGAGAATCCTTTCTTGGGATTTTTCCAAAAGTTTACAGAATAGAATACTTTCTTGGGATTCTTCACTTGGAAGTGGGTTCTTGTTAAGGAACCATCCCACCTAAAAACTTAAGCTTTTAAGTGAGGCTCCATAATATGATTTATATTATTCTCTAACACACACCCTCAAGTGAAAGCCCTTTAGGCTTGAAACTTGCACAGACCCACATCACCTTGTGCTTAATTTTCATCAAATAGAATGGGGGTGATGAGATTCGAACTTGTGACCGCTGGGTTAACAAGGCTCTGATACCATGTTAAGAAACCATCTCACCTAAAAGCTTAAGCTTTTAGGTGAAACCCCATAATATGATTTATATTATTCTATAACAGTTCTCACCCTCGGGTTCGATCAAATCTGCTTACTTATTTTACTTTTTGAAATTATAAAATTAATTTCTCTAGGAAAACAAGTTGTTAAAATAAATATTAATGAAAATACAAGAATAAATTATAAAGTTTGCCCTTTTCTATTAATAAAAAAGTGAACTTTTTGGCGAGAATTACCATTTTTTTTTCAAAAAAGGAAAATTTTGCAAACCAAACACTGACTAAAGTAAGAACCGATCACGATCAAAGTCTTAATTAAACCAGTAAGCTTAAGTAACTAGAAAGAACACAAGTCAAATGATAGGCCAGTGCACGTAGCTCCTCATCTTTGACTTGAAAATGCAGCCAGCAACCAACGTGGTCATATTCTATCATGTATTGAAATAATACAACGTGGTCACTTTGGAGAGATCATCAGTGATGCTGGACACTCGTGCTGTCGGGATTTTTCTTCTTTGGACACTCGTTGGATCCTTCCTGGCTTCCATGCGTCGACGACTCCGAGTCAATTTCATAATAAATATATACAAAATTGACTCGAGGCTCCATCAAGAGTGATTGCTAGCTAGCTGCTGTCTTTGTGTCGGTGTGGCTAGCTAGGACTTTACTTGAAAGCTCTCCATGTTTAATTAGGTTTTAGGACTTCGTCTTTTAATTAGTTAAAAGACGATCTATACAGAACAGAGCTTAGGCTACCAAGAGTGTGTCTGTAAGTGTGACCTTAAATTCCAGTTCAAATTACAACCAAAAGAAAAATAAAAGTATTTCCTGGTGCAGTTCCTACGGACCAATTGATAGTATTAGTGATATTCTTAAGAGCTTTTGTTTTGTTTTATTGGATATATATAGTAATTTTATCTATTAGCTCATTATTAAAACCAAAAGGGAAAACCAAGTGGAGAAAGAAAATAGAAGAACAAGCTGCTCTGACAAGAGCAGGCAGAGCAAAATCTCTTATTATTAGGCATAAACAACACACAATTTCTTGAAATCAGAACATGATCACGGTGCCAACTGTTGCCACCATGTACTGAGAAGTTCTTTTATTTTTCTTACATAGATATATAGTTCTCGTATCAAAATAACATTATATAGCTGCTGTCATCACCTTTGAAGCACGTTCACAGCTAGCTTTGCTTGCCTTCGACCTTCGATTTCAACGGCAATCAGATTGGCGAACAGGATCTTTACATTTTTTTTCTGGTTTTCCTGGTCCTTTAGGGTTGCATTTTTTTTTGTTTCCGCTGCATGGGGGTGCTGAATTAACAGGGTTATTTCCCGTGGATGGATCTGCAACATTTATACATATCTTTAAGTGGTATGTAAGAAAATATATAGTATATAGTTTCATGGTGAAAATATCGTCCGACAATAAATACACGTATATACGTATGAAGTGCTTCATTATCTTAAATTAAATAAAAGCAGATAGAAATAGGTTTTTCACCTTTCCCGGCCAGCGCTCGTCGAGCAGTGCAGGTGGCCGAGGGAGAGAAGACGATGGATGCCAAGAGAATGCATACGATGATAAGAAAGGCTTTCATGGTGGAAATATCTGTGTTTTTCAGGGGCATCATTGCCTCTTATTTATAGCCACCGTGCATGCATCCTGCAATTAGCAGCCATGGAAGGGAACTTGCCTCGAAAGTTCACATGTGGATTAGACGACAAAATTTGTATTATTGAATAAGATCACAGCTTTGAAAAGTATAAGGGCGTTTATAATATTATTAACAAGTTGTTCGAGAAATATTAGGTAAAATATACTCAGCGAGGAATAAAGCCGAAGACTAGATGGTTGACCGTGCATCATGCCCGTCTTTCATCAAGAAGGTGATTTCTACATCAAAACATATAAAGCATGTGTGCTAATTATTATCATTACTATAACTATTCCTTAAAATAATAAGATATAGTTTTTTCCACACACACACACAAAAACGAACTTGGCATTAAATACCTTGTTATTTTTTTATCCGCAATGTGTTTTAAAAAAAATCAATTGTTATTTTTTATTTTAAATTAAATATTTTGTGTATTTTTATATTGTTTTTATATGTACATATCAATATTAATTTTTTAAAAATAAAAACATAGTTTTAATAAATTTCTGAATAAAATATTATTTTAAAAACAACTTCAATTATAATATTAACCATGATAGAGGTACGTATTCCAAAACAAGAGCTAGACTAAGTTCTGAGATCTGAGCCCGGACAAACCAAGCCATTAACGGGCCCATGGTTTCGGCGGAGACAGCCCAGGAGTCTTAACTTCTAAAGTTTGCCTTAAAAAATTCTACTACAAAAGAAATCTGTGAGGGGGCTAAAGAGGCCTAAAGCCCAAGCAAAACAAGAAGCCTGTATCGCGGGCTTAATGCATAAAGTTCAACAGATAAGATATATTTTAAATGTTTTTTGAAAAAATATCTTTTTATTTTTTAATTTAAATTTAAAAAAATTATGTTTTTATATTATTTTCAAGTGTTAATGTCAAAAATAATTTATTTTTAAAAATATTTTTATTTATTTATAAATGAAAAACAATTTTAAAAGAATCTCAATCACGCTTTCACACGGACACTAAATTTAATATGAATTGATTTTTTTATAATAAAAAAATTATTGATTATTATGTGATTTAATTAAAAAATTAAGTTTATTAATATTATAAAAATCTCGATTACTGCATTTGTGATTCAGTTTACTAGATTGAACTGTATAAAATCTCATTACTTTTTTCCAAAAACTAAATAAAAAATATTATTTTAATATTAATAAAACAAAATTGAAGTTATTTACATGGCAAGTACATACGGGCATGGCATGGTTATAAAAAAATGTGTGTAAGAAGGTACGCCAATAACATAATATCTTGGCCACTGGCAATGATATTTCCAGGTCAGTATTTTACAGTATACATGCCAGTTGATTGTGAAGGTTCTCTGCATGTTCATCCTTAATATTTCGTGATTTTCTCTATATATGGCAACTGCTGCCATTTGGATAATGCTTTTGCAGAGTAATTGAGAACCTGCCCAAACACTTTTGAGATATTTTTTTTATCTGCTTGAAGTTCAATGAAGAATGGACTAAAGTGATAACACTGATGTTGGGGTTTGTTCAAAGATTACCAAATTCATTTCTATTTTTCTGGGCAACCGACTTCATTTCACTGGAAAGCCCAAAGTGAACTGGCCTTATTTTTAACTTGAATGCTTCCATTGCACATAGCCTGTACCTTTCTACAACGTAGTGGGACCCTCTTCCATTTGATGAGCCAACTCCATATTTACCTAATCTTAAAGATACTGTTAACTGTTTAGAAGATTGTTCAAAATCTGCAGTAATACGTGCATCCCACATGTATAGAATGCTATGCATGACACTGCAAATTCATCAGTGCATTTTCACACTTCACATACAGGCGTTCATAATCTTTGCTCAGTTGGTGCACTGTTTTGTTTCAGTTATTGATATTCTGAGGATGCTTGTTCTACACCCAGATGGGGCGACTGTACTTCTCAAGCACGTGGAAGATGAAAATGGTACCTTGAGGTGCAACTGTGCCTTAGTTATAGTTGAGAGACTTGATTGTAAAAATATTATCTATAATCTCTGCATGTTCCATTTCAAATTATCTCACTTTTTTTACTAAACATAGAATGGAGTGGTTGATGAGACCAGATGATGAGGGACTCAGGTGTAGGGTGTCCTGACCAGAAATTTCTCTACTAACATGCTAGTTTTTTACTGCAGAATAAGTTTTAGTTAGATTATTATAGAATTTTATATTTAAATTTGATGTTTAGTGTAGACCTTATTTGCTATCAGATATGCTGATGGAAATGATCAAGAGAGTTGCAACAAATCCTCCACTTCCCCAAAACCTTTTAACGGGTATCCGTGCTGTGACTAATCTATTCAAGAATTCACTTAACCATACCTGGCTTCAAAAGCACCAGAGTGAGGTAACTTTCTCTATGTTTTCTCAGATCAAAGTTACATATAGGAAGATGATATGAATAACCAGTGACAATTCACCCTGACTTGTTATCCAGGGGATATAATCATGGTCATTAAAGACGTTGAATTGTTATTCCTTGAGAGGTTCTTTGCCTTAATGTTGCATCTGGCATTATAGTGGGCTACTAGGCTCATTAGGAGTTATAAACATATGTGCTTCTGTGGCCTTTGTCCAATTCGTTCTTTGATCACTGGCTGTATGGGTTTGAGTATGTTCATAACCCTATCACAGCTTCATACCTAGCAAACTCTGCACTCCTGTGATTGTTTTAGAATGGCATGTATAGTGATAATGCCACTTAACTGATTTGCAGATTCTTGATGCCTTTTCAAGCTGTTATTCATCTCCTAATAAGAACTTGCAGTTTTCTTATGCTACTATGATACTCAAGTGAGCATTTTCTCATCTCCTTAGATTTATGATATTTTCCTGGTATTGATGCACATATATTTTCCTTTCCTCCATCAATGCTATGATTTGTTTTCACAGTTATGCTGTGCTGCTGATTGAAAAGAAAGATCTCCAAGGCCAATCTCAAGTTCTTACAGCAGCTCTCGAGGTATTTTTTATTCTTTTATTTGGATATAACTTGATCAAGAAGATGTGACAAAAAAAACCAGGAATTTAAATAAAAATATGGAGAAAAAGGGAGTTGTTGTCTGCACTCGCATATTTTCTTTAATATAAAACAAATAATAAAAGCATTTTAGAGCTAGCGGAAACAAAGAGAGGTGACCACTGACCAGAACGTTTGCCTACAAGAAAAGTGGTGGATGGCGCAAAAATGGTATATACTATAGAGGTTCATAGGATGATTTTCCCAAGTTTGTGGACGAAAAAAGGCGTGGCTAAATATGGAGATTTGAGTATTTTCCGGCTGAAAGGGTAGATTAACATCTGATGTTCGTAAATTTATACAAAACTGTGAGTGATGCCAAGCACCTCCCTTTTCCGTTTGACTTTTAAAATTCAGATTGCTCAGGAAAAACCATTTTTTTTTAAAAGAAATAATTCAACCCTATTGAATTCCTTTTAAGAATGATTAAATCGGGCAATTAGCACAATAAATGTTAAAAATTGACTGGATAACATCGTTTGAAATAAATTTGGTAAAATTACATGCTCTGTTATAGATCTTACGAGTTGTTATTCTAGCATGACGTGATCAAATCTCATCCTGGACCTAAACCACTTCTACTAGTCCATAAATGATATGACTATCTATATAAAACTAGAAAATCTTAAACAGGGAAAAGACAACAAGTTTACATGAAAATCAGAACAGAATCCACAGATATAATGTTATGTAAACAAGTAGCCGTTACAGCTTGCAACGAGAGGACGCAGCGTTTTTACTGGATGGTAGTTATAACCGTTGCCAAGTGTTGGCAAGACAGAAAACTTCGACCGTTGAAACTACAGAACGACACTTTAAGAGCCCCAGTTTAGGTTTCTTACACAGAATTTGATTCGATTTTTAAATTATCATTAGATTTTCGTCCAATTGCTACTAGAAAAGTCACGTGATCACATTAAAAAAAATACCCTGAAATGTAATTTCCAAATTAAAAAAAAAGAGATTTAGGCTTCGGTGGTATTTAGAAAAAATGAAAAATTATATATGTAGAAATTCTTTCTTTTAATGAGGTCAGGTGATTTCTCCGGTGATATTTGGAAGGAAACCTAAGGGTGGACACAATTTTTTGTTTGAGAATTAATCGGTGGCGAGAGGAAAGGTAAGGCTGGCAGTATCCAAACCCTAAAAAAACAAAACTTATTAAAATTATGCTCTCTAGAGAAAGATTTTAAATTTTGAGGTTAATTAAAACAAGAAAAATTTAAGTTTTGATCCTAGAAAAAATTATCCCAATCATAAAATCTAATCGTGGCTCTGCCCTTGGAATTAAAGGTGCTTTAACCAATAATTCAGAGGTCTATGTAATTTAGCCAAAAAAAAAGAAACAAACATAAAAGCCTTGATCATAAAATCAATAAGGGTGGATTCGCTTGTAATAAGAATAAAAAATAATATAGAGAGTTTGTTCCTGAATATAGATTGAAGCATGTATGATCAGTAAGTTTAAGTTCAAAACTAATGGGATAGGTGGAAATAAAAGGATTGTTTTGCATCATTTTTTGCTTTTGTTTTCAAATTTTTGGAAAAAAATAGCAACAAGTCCTGAAAACAAAAAAAAGCTGGTTTTAAAAGCTATTTTTCTACACCATTATTATATATTTTTTGAGTTAAGATGGATTCAAGAGTTAGAAAATGATCAACATCAGGATGATCAGGAGATTGTAAATGGAATCGGGGCTGTGGGGTCTAAGGTATGCGCCGAGAATAGGATCCTGGATTTGAGGTCTAGTTCGGGTCGTGGATCTGGACACTGACAAGTTCGAGCACGACGCCCAAAATCCCTAAATAATGTCAGGACTTGCATGAGATGCTGCCTTGAAGGGATGCTGTCTTGAAGTTGACGTGAAGATCAAGTTTAGTTTGAATTTGTTATTTATTTTTTGAATTTTGAATTTTGGATAAGGAGCAGATTTTGTGTTTGATAATCTCCAAAGTTGCCAATAATCTCTCAGTATTGTTGAGAGTTTTAATTGTGTTTTTCTTTCTCAAATTCATGTTTTGTAAGCCTATATAATAGGCATTTTCAATTTCAATAAGGATCAATTCAATTCAATCTTCAATTCTGTTTTTTGTTCCTTCAATTCTGTTTTTCCAGAATTTAATCCAAACAGTAACTGTTACAAACAGTTACTGTTCAAATCATAAAACACAATAGTGGTATCAGAGCAAGGATCTTACGGGAAAAAAAGAAGAAATTCTTGAGTGAAACACGAGAGGCTGTGAGTTTAAACACTTGGGGGTTGAGAGATTTATTGAGAGATCATTTTGTTCCAAAAATCTAATTGGCTTCATCATCTTCAACTGGAAATTCGCACTCTTCAGTTCCAGTTTTTAATGGAGAGAATTATCATATTTGGGCAGTAAAAATGAGATTTTATTTAAGATCTCTGGGATTATGGAATGTAGTTTCCACAGATGTTGATCCACCTCAGCCACAAGGTAATCCTACAATAGCTCAAATGAGAGCTTTTGAGGAGGAAAAATTGAAGAAAGACAAGGCCATTACCAGCCTTCATGCTGGTCTCACTGACCAGATTTTTACTCAAATCATGAACTTGGAGACTCCCAAACAAATCTGGGATAAACTCCAGGCTGAATTTGAAGGAAATAACAGAGACAAATCTGTCAAGCTACTAGCATTCAAGAGGGAGTTTGAATTAATGAAAATGAAAGATCATGAATCTGTCAAAGCTTACTCTAGCAGATTGATGAATGTGGTGAACCAGATGAGACTCCTTGGGGAGACATTTGAAGATCATAAGATTGTTGAGAAGCTTATGATGTCTGTACCTGGAAAATTCGAAGCAAAGATTTCAGCCATTGAAGAATCCTGTGACTTGCAACGTCTCACCATTGCTGAGTTGATTAGCAAGTTACACATTCAGGAGCAGAGGGTGCAGATGAGAGATGATGAGGTATTTGAAGGGGCTTTTCAAGCAAACAATAAAGGGAAGAAAAGTGGCAGCTTATCATTCAAAAAATTCAACAATGGTAAGCAATTTCTTCCTAAATTTAAAGTTGTTGTACCTGTCAACAAACAGATTTTCCTTCCATGTTCTTACTGTAAAAGAACAAACCATCCTGAAGAAAATTGTTGGTTCAAAGGGAAAACTGTAGTTCATTGTGATTTTTGTAAAAAGAGTGGCCACAGTGAGAGGTTTTGCAGGCTAAAAAAGAAATCACCTCAGCATGCAATGCAACAACATGCACATGTTACTGAAGAAGAAAAGACAGACGAAGAACATTTGTTCATGGTGACTTGTGATGAAAGTAATTCCAGAAGAGACACTTGGTTGATTGACGATGGTCGCACAAGCCACATGACCAAGTTCCTGTCAATTTTCTCCACAATTGACAGGACATTCAAACCCAAAGTCAAGCTGGGAAATGGAGAGGTTGTTGAAGCTAGGGGGAAAGGCACGGTCACTGTAAGAACAAGCAAAGGTAAGAAGACAATTGCAAATGTTCTATACATTCCTGAACTTGATCAAAACCTATTAAGTGTTGCTCAAATGCTGCGAAATGGTTATGAAGTATCATTTAGGGATAATTTCCGTTTTATTACTGATTCACATGACTCAGCAATTGCAAAGATAAAAATGGAGGGGAACAATTTTTATCTCAATTTAAATGTAATAGAAGGGCATGCATTTAGTGCTAAGGTTGATGAAAGCATTATATGGCATAAGAGGTTTGGGCACTATAATTTCAATTCATTAATGTTGCTGTATAACAATGAATTGGTAGAAGGAATGCCTGAAATTAGTGCTAGCAATCAGATTTGTGAAAGTTGTGAGCTTGGAAAGCAACATAGAAAACCATTTCCTCAAAGTACTTTGAGAAGAGCAACAAGAACTCTAGAGCTGGTTCATACTGACATCTGTGGACCTATGAGCATTGCATCCCTTAGCAATAATCAGTATTTTATGCTCTTCATAGATGACTTTAGCAGAATGACTTGGGTTCATTTTCTAAAGAATAAATCACAAGCATTGTCAGAATTTAAGGCATTCAAGTGTTTGACTGAAACACAATCTGGACAGAAGATCAAGGTGCTTAGGAGTGATAATGGTGGGGAATATACTTCAAGAGAATTCCACTCTTATTGTCGAGAGGCTGGAATTATGCATCAACTAACAGTTCCCTACTCTCCACAACAAAATGGTGTTGTGGAGAGGAAGAATAGAACTGTTATGGAAATGTCGAGATGCATGTTGCTGGAGAAGAATTTACCTAAATTCTTGTGGGCTGAAGCTGTAAACACTTCAGTTTACTTGTTGAATCGATTACCTACAAAATCAGTTCAACAAAAGACACCTCTTGAAGCCTGGTCTGGAGTGAGACCTTCTGTTCATCATTTGAAGGTGTTTGGGTCACCTTGCTTCTTTCATATTCCAGCAGCAACCAGAGGGAAGCTTGATGCAGTGGCTGAGAAAGGCCTGGTGGGATATGCAACAGAATCAAAAGGCTACAGGGTGTATAATCTGAACAAAAACAAGGTTCAGATTAGTAGAGATGTGCAGGTAGATGAAAACAACAACTGGAATTGAACTTTGAGCAGGATTGATCAAAGGTTGACAACTTCCATACCAGAAATTGAAAGAACTTTAGAGGAAGCCGAGAAGCAGCCTTGTGTAGAAAATACTACTGATTCTAATGTTGGCAAGATCAGATCACTAGCTGATGTCTATGAGAGATGTAGCCTAGTGCATTCTGAACCTACAACATACACAGAAGCTGCATCAATTCCAGCTTGGATTGAAGCTATGAAAAGTGAAATTAATTCCATTGAAAGAAATGGAACTTGGGAGCTGACAGATCTACCTGATGACAAGAAGAAGATTGGAGTGAAATGGGTGTTCAGGACAAAATTCAATCCTGATGGTTCAGTTTTTAAGCACAAAGCTAGGTTGGTAGTCAAAGGCTTTTCACAAGTGGCAGGAATTGATTATGGTGATACTTTTGCACCAGTGGCTAGGCATGATACAATTAGACTACTTTTTGGTCTTGCTGGGCAACTTGGGTGGAATGTATATCACTTGGATGTAAAATCAGCCTTCTTGAATGGAATTCTTCAAGAAGAGATTTATGTCCAGCAGCCTGATGGGTTCGAAATTGCAGGTGAAGAACACAAAGTATACAAGCTTCACAAGGCTCTTTATGGGCTAAAACAAGCACCAAGAGCTTGGTATAGTAGAATTGATTCCCACTTGAATCAGTTGGGATTCAAAAGGAGTGAAAATGAAGCTACTTTGTACTTGAAAGAAGAGGATGATGGACAACAACTTATAATTTCTCTCTATGTGGATGACTTGTTGGTAACTGGAAGTAATTCCACCTTACTAACTAAATTCAAACAAGAAATGGAAAATGTGTTTGAAATGAGTGATTTGGGGGCTATGAGTTACTTTCTAGGGATGGAAATACTTCAATGCAGTTCTGGGATTTTTATTTCTCAGAAAAAGTATGCTATTGATGTCCTAAAGAAATTCAAGTTGGAATCTTGCAAGGAAGCTGCTACTCCACTAGCATTAAATGAGAAGCTTGATGATCCTTCAGCATATAGAAGTCTGGTTGGCAGCTTGTTGTACCTCACGACAACAAGACCAGACTTAATGTTTCCAGCTGGACTTTTATCACGGTTCATGAGCTCACCCAGCAGTGTTCATATGGGTGTTGCTAAACGTGTGTTAAGGTACATAAAAGGAACTAGTGACTTGGGAGTATGGTATTTGAAAACAGGAGGAGTGAAGTTGGTCGGCTTGCGAGACGGTGGATCAGGCGAGAAGCATTGATGATATGAAGAGCACCTCTGGCTACATCTTTTCACTTGGTTCAGGTGTCATTTGCTGGAATGCTAAAAAATAGGATGTTGTAGCACAATCAACTGCTGAAGCTGAGTACATGTCAATGGCTGCTGCAGCTAATCAAGCAATTTGGTTGAAGAAAATTCTAGCAGATTTGGGGCAAAGTCAAAAAACACCAACTGAAATTTTTTGTGACAACAAGTCTGCTATTTCAATTTCTCTAAATCTAGTTCAACATGGAAGAACTAAGCACATTAATGTGAAGTTTCATTCTTTAAGGGAGGCTGAGAAAAATCAACTATTTTTCAACTTATGTTCAATTGGCAGATTTGATGACAAAAACTATCCCTAAGCCACGTCTGGAATTTCTGAAGATGAATCTTGGTTTATTCAAGGCAAATCTCAAGGAGGAGTGTCAGGACATGCATGAAATGCTGCCTTGAAGGGATGCTGCATTGAAGGGATGTTGTCTTGAAGTTGACGTGAAGATCAAGTTTAGTTTGAATTTGTTATTTATTTTTTGAATTTTGAATTTTGGATAAGGAGCAGATTTTGTGTTTGATAATCTCCAAAGTTGCCAATAATCTCTCAGTATTGTTGAGAGTTTTAATTGTGTTTTTCTTTCTCAAATTCATGTTTTGTAAGCCTATATAATAGGCATTTTCAATTTCAATAAGGATCAATTCAATTCAATCTTCAATTCTGTTTTTTGTTCCTTCAATTCTGTTTTTCCAGAATTTAATCCAAACAGTAACTGTTACAAACAGTTACTGTTCAGATCATAAAACACAACAAATAATGATCGGAATAGGCGACAGGCAGATC
>CM063596.1:9757425-9846636 GCA_032356905.1 Salix exigua
TTCGGCCTGTCGCCACCGATTAATTCGATAGTGCCGGCCTTACCTTTCCTCTCGCCACCGAATAATTCTCAAACAAAAAATTGTGTCCACCCTTAGGTTTCCTTCCAAATGTCACCGGAGAAGTCACCTGACCTCATTAAAAGAATTTCTACATGTATAATTTTTCATCTTTTCTAAACACCACCGAAGCCTAAATCTTTTTTTTTTTCAAGTTTTGAAATTATATTTCAGGGTATTTTTTTTATTTGTTTTATATTAAAGAAAAAATGCGAGTGCAGACAACTCCCTCTTTCTCCATATTTTTATTTAAATCCCTGGGTTTTTTTTGTTACATCTTGATCAAGTTATATCCAAATAAACAATCATCTCTGTATTGAGTATTCTCCAAAAATAAATTTTAGAGTCTTTTCATTTATAAGAAGGAATGAGGTGTCGGGGTGCAATCAAATTATATTTTGCATAAAATCCCAAAAGATCTCGTTGCATGCATGAGGACAGCATATTCTTCAAACAATGGATCCAGTCGCTGAGTCCATCTTGTCCTTCCATGACCTAGGCCTCATCCGACAAAAGGTCAAATCAATTTCCTAACCGTTGATCCCTTTCATGAGCTTGTAGCTTTTGGTTTTTCCCACCACTGCAAACGGGAACGAGAAGATTGAGATTTTACATCAAATATGTGCCCTGTCATGCAACTATGCTGCTACGCTAGTCAAGTACCCTGTTGTAATCTATCTTACGCATGGCAACTAATCCATCTGTGCTGGTTATGCTATGCAGAAAGTAAAACTGGCTTGCAAGCTTATACATGCATTTTAGAGGCACACAACCCTGCCTTCATCTTTTGAATCAAACGTCTGTTTTAATTCAGGTTTGAAAAAAAAGCACTTACCACAGACCAACATTCACTTCTGTTTTGCTAGCAGCTCAATGTCAGCTCCAATTTCAGAAATCTTAGCTTCCTTAGAAGCTTTGGCTGTTTTCGCAACATTCTCAACATCAAAGTCCAGTGCAATTTTTTTCACCAGACCATCGAGCATCTGTGCAAGGAAGACATCCAAATGTTCCTAAATAAAACAATTGGCAGGACACAAGTACTCTGATAGTCTGATATATAAAACAATAGGCATCCCACAAGAAACAATTCAAGTGTACAGTTCTCCCTCTTAAAATTCCGTTAAGAACTTGTCTTGACAGACTGTGTTCTTTAAAATCTTTATAGTCAGTCACTTCTCTTAATATGTTCTGTTACTCAAAATTCAAAAGAAGTTTGTGATTCATATTAATTCCCTCCTGGGATGCATAAGGGAAAATGTAACAGACAAGCAATGAACATTAACACTAGATGACCCTAAGCGCTATGAAATTCATTCTCGATCATGATATACAAGAAAAAAATGAAAGATTTATTCCAAAAATCCCTTCTCGAACAATTTCCTATATATTTGAGAAGTTGAGAAAATACCCACTAAAAAGAAAACCCAAACTGCAAGTTAGAAAAGTAAAATCACTGGGTATATGTAGAGAGTGTAAGATATACCAGTGATCCAACAGCAACTAAAGCCCGGAATTTTGAATCAACTTCAATATTTTCCCCTTCTGCTATCTGTAGGGAAAAAAAGAGCTGCGTTGTCAAGATAGGTAACGTATGATCCCCTTCTCTGGAAATCTCAGTGGAATACTATATAGGCATTCACTGTATTGCAGTCTTGAATAAAATCAGGATAGAACATGCAAAGCATGACCATTTCCAAAAGAATTGCAAATAAATGAATAAAAAATACCTCGAGAGCTGCTGTAAGAACTTGAGATTGGCCTTGGAGATCTTTCTTTTCAATCAGCAGCACAGCATAACTGTGAAAACAAATCATAGCATTGATGGAGGAAAGGAAAATATATGTGCATCAATACCAGGAAAATATCATAAATCTAAGGATTGGTGAGGTAAGTTAACAAAACTGCAAGTGGGGGGAAATTGTGTGAATGTATAGAGATGAGAAAATGCTCACTTGAGTATCATAGTAGCATAAGACAACTGCAAGTTCTTATTAGGAGATGAATAACAGCTTGAAAAGGCATCAAGAATCTGCAAATCAGTTAAGTGGCATTATCACTATACATGCCATTCTAAAACAATCACGGGAGTGCAGAGTTTGCTAGGTATGAAGCTGTGAGGGTTATGAACATACTCAAACCCATACAGCCTGTGATCAAAGTCAGAATTGGACAAAGGCCACAGAAGCACATATGTTTATAACTCCTAATGAGCCTAGTAGCCCACTACAATGCCAGATGCAACATTAAGGCAAAGAACCTCTCAAGGAATAACAATTCAACGTCTTTAATGACCATGATTATATCCCCTGGATAACAAGTCAGGGTGAATTGTCACTGGTTATTCATATCATCTTCCTATATGTAACTTTGATCTGAGAAAACATAGAGAAAGTTACCTCACTCTGGTGCTTTTGAAGCCAGGTATGGTAGGCTGAATTCTTGAATAGATTAGTCACAGCACGGATACCCGTTAAAAGGTTTTGGGGAAGTGGAGGATTTGTTGCGACTCTCTTGATCATTTCCATCAGGATATCTGATAGCAAATAAGGTCTACACTAAACATCAAATTTAAATATAAAATTCTATAATAATCTAACTAAAACTTATTCTGCAGTAAAAAACTAGCATGTTAGTAGAGAAATTTCTGGTCAGGACACCCTACACCTGAGTCCCTCATCATCTGGTCTCATCAACCACTCCATTCTATGTTTAGTAAAAAAAGTGAGATAACTTGAAATGGAACATGCAGAGATTATAGATAATATTTTTACAATCAAGTCTCTCAAATATAACTAAGACATAGTTCCATCTCAAGGTACCATTTTCATCTTCCACGTGCTTGAGAAGTACAGTCGCCCCATCTGGGTGTAGAACAAGCATCCTCAGAATATCAATAACTGAAACAAAACAGTGCACAAACTGAGCAAAGATTATGAACGCCTGTATGTGAAGGGTGAAAATGCACTGATGAATTTGCAGTGTCATGCATAGCATTTTATACATGTGGGATGCATGTATCACTGCAGATTTTGAACAATCTTCTAAACAGTTAACAGTATCTTTAAGGTTAGGTAATTTGAATTGGGAGTTGGTTCATCAAATGGAAGAGGGTCCCACTACGTTGTACAAAGGTACAGGCTATGTGCAATGGAAGCATTCAAGTTATAAATAAGGCCAGGTAACTTTGGGCTTTCCAGTGAAATGAAGTCGGTTACCCAGAAAAATAGAAAAGAATTTGGTAATCTTTGAACAAACCCCAAGCATCAGTGTTATCACTTTAGTTCATTCTTCATTGAACTTCAAGCAGATAAAAAAAATATCTCAAAGGTGTTTGGGCAGGTTCTCAATTACTCTGCAAAAGCATTATCCAAATGGCAGCAGTTGCCATATATAGAGAAAATCACAAAATATTAAGGATGAACATGCAGAGAACCTTCACAATCAACTGGCATGTATACTGTAAAATACTGACCTGGAAATATCATTGCCAGTGGCCAAGATTTTAGCAATTTCAGCAGCAAAACAATGTCAGCATCTGCAAATCTACTAGTATGATAATGCGATGTGTCCTTTAAAATTTTAATAACTGCGCCGAATCTTGATATCTCAAGCTCTGACAAAGACAGGTCCTTTTTGACCTTCGAAAAATTGACAATATATATTCAAGAAATAAATATAAGAAACTTAAGACCACAATGATGAAACAGAAAACTAATAATTGTAAAACAACCTACAGGATCTGATAAAAGAGAATTGTGGAACTCTGTGATCTTTTTCAGGATCCCATCAAACTGAGCCACATCAAAAACAAGCATTCCTTTCTGGAAATGAAATGGAAAATGAAATTAAAGATTAAAAAGACCGCCAGCAGAATTTGAGTTCATCAATCTTTGCATCACAAAAAAATCAAGACCATCAATACAAAAACATTATCAAGAGTATTTTATCAAACGAGATCTGAACAGTAATGTGCTAAAAACAGTTTAATATAGCATCATCATATTTAGATGGAAGACTAATTTAGCTATTCTGCACCATGTCGAGTTCATATCTGGCCAGCCTAGTTCTGCCTATTCATTTCTAGAAGTACCCAAAATGATAGCTTTCAACTTATGAAAATAAAATATAGCTCATTTATCATCACCAAGTAAAATACAAAAGGCTTCCTAAGTTCTAACCCAATTATACAGAGCTACACACTATTTGGGTAAGTCAAGAAACACTGCTATCAGGATAAATATGTAAGTCTAGAATCGTGCCAAAAGTTTGCATAATTGAAAAGGAGTTCTAGATGCATTATAAACCTTTCAAACAAGAGCTTTAAGAGCATACCTTGGGAATATGTTTGAAAGTAGGTTTCGCAGAAACAACTGTTGTATAAACAAGACAAACATCTTAGATTCAGGCCATGATTTATGAA
This sequence comes from Salix exigua, assembly GCA_032356905.1. Taxonomy (NCBI): domain Eukaryota; kingdom Viridiplantae; phylum Streptophyta; class Magnoliopsida; order Malpighiales; family Salicaceae; genus Salix; species Salix exigua. The sequence continues at coordinate 9,761,903 of CM063596.1, forward strand.
ATTGGCTAGATCCCAAGGCAGAAGCTAAGATAAATATTAAATTCTTTTTCTTGTCAACAGATACATACCAGACATGCTAGAAGATCCTCCAGGTATATAAGCATTTGCTGGAATATTGAAAAAACAAAAATACAAATAAATTTGCATCACAAGAAAACAGGAATGACTACACATCTTATCTGTTACAGATAGCTCTATGTATCATACCAAAATGAAATTATACTTACCACCAGTATACGGGTCACGGAATGATGAATCAAGTGCAACTCCCCCCTGTCCAGAATTTTGGAGTATAAACTCAACAATCTGTTGACGATAGGTAAGAGGAAGATTCTCCTTGAGAAGCCACTTGTCAGCGGTGTCATATGGATTGTCTGGAAATATATTGGTCATTATAAATATTTGCATGCCTGACACATTTTATGTAAGATACTAATGCAGTCCATATTCAACATTATTCTCTGAAAAGAGACAAATAGACATCAAATTTGAAGTCAAAAACCACCAAATCAAACAGTTGACCTATTATTTTTAAGGCAGAAGGAAAGGGAAAACTCTAGCTCCATGTAATGTTGGACAATCAAAAGGAGAAAATCGAAAGGAAAGGCTCTCAAGAGCCTTTGAGTCGCTTCCTTAATTAAGCATTTTTTTCCAGTTATTCCCTCCAAAAACCAGGAGCAAAGACTACAAAAACTCTGAGAAAACATAGCCATTAACACACAATCATAAACATTCAAAAGGTAAGAGAAGAAATCTACCTGATCGATTGTATGGCAGCTTACGAATAGGCTCGCCATCACCGATATCAACATCAAATACTGATAAAAGGATTAGAAGACCATCAATATGAACAGTAGGGTGAATTAGGTTCAACAAGTAAGAAAGCATAACAAAGCCAGGGCAAATGAGGTTCAAAGTAGCCAATATAAAGTCACTGACCATAATCATATTCAAATCCATCAAGAACAGGCAGCTTCATGCCATCTTCTGGTCCATCAACAACTTCTCCAATCTGATAATGGAGGAGAAACAACAAAACATGAGCAATCAAACAATAAAAAGAAATAAATTTCCAGATGTAAAAATAGAACAGAATCACAATCTGTCGACCATGGTGTCGCCTAATTTGTACTTCCTTTTCATCACTATAACATCAAATCCACAAACTTTACTTGTGTACATATGTAATTGGAGAAACTAAAGCCACCAATTAGTTCTAATTCTCTTTGGGGATAACAAATGAATATGATCATATGCAGTTGCGTAAAACCAGCAGTGCTGAACAACTTGATTGCATATAGAAACTTCATTTCCTAGTACTTGTTTTCATCTTCAGAAGATGACAACACCTAGACGCACTAATGTCATTTAATCCTTCATCACATAATGAAAGACATTTTTCAATTTGTCAATCAATGACCAGCATATGAATGCCACACGTCTAACTCGATGTCTTGAAAATAAGAATACATGAATATATCATGTGAAACAAATGAGATGAGCAAGACGTTGACCACATAACATGAAACAAAAAATGTTTATGATTCAAAGATTTTTTTTTTCTTATATCATAGGAGGAAAACACAACAAGAAAAGAAAATTCAACCGAGTATGGAAAAACATGTATTCATTTTTAAATCAAGAATATATGGCACCAACTTAAACTTTCTTTTCTTTTGAGGTTCAAGGAAACTTTTGAAATCTCATCTTTCACCTTTTACAAGCCAAAGGGATGGTGGATAATTATCAGACAGAGAACAGAAGCAAATAATATGCCACAAGTCAATTTAGCGATTACTTGGGGTAGCATGTAGAGGGACAAAGCTCTGTGCAAAAAAGAACGTGTTGCCATGAACTACATGCATAGACTCGTGAATAAGCCTTGAAGAACAAAATGAGCATAAAGAAAATTGCTGAGAAATATGGTTAAGATGAAACTAAGTGTTACTTTATCCCACTTCTGTTCTCTCAAATCCCAAGCATATGCTACACCATTGTCCCCTTCTCTGATGACTTTGGTCTGGCCATCAGTGGTTCCTGAGCATAAAATAATAGCAATACATCACTTGTTTAGCAATCTACAATACAAATCAAGCGACATTTCCACCATCACATACACAAGAAACACGGATTTTAATACACCTACGTAAGAACACAGTCAGCACCTAGAAGAATTTTATTTCCTCCTCACTTATACAATTACCCAGGAAATGGTATTGATTTATGCATTTATTTTATACAGGTACTGGTCATTGTTCTGCAACTTTATGGCAGAATTGTCTGCTTCTCAGGATTGTTTTCAAGATAACTAGCAATAGCTTCATGTAAAAGTAGAATTTCCAAGGTAATTAAGGGTATATCCGGAACCACACCTGGAATCTGCAAAGCCTCAAGGCCTGGTAAATCTTCCAATTTCAACCCCCCAACCCTCTTCCTGGAAGAAATAATTCACAAGCATCAGTGCTGACAAACACTATAAAGAAACCAACACTGTAATGATCCAGCAGGGGAATCAACTCCCACATGTCATAAAACTCAGAAAAGAAGTCCAGAAATACATATATTTCAAGAATTAACGAGCTTGGAGTTGACTAAAATCACGAAATAGGCTGAGACTTGCTAGAATTAGATACATTTCTCAGTTTGTGGGTGCTTCGCAGTCAGCAAATTCAAATTCAGCTATAAGTGGACACCTTTTTTCTTAAAAAAATTTGGGGTTCGCAATTAACAAATTCAAACTAAGGGTATATGTGAGTAGATATATTATTGTAGTTCACAATTACCCATAAGTAACTAACATATCATACAAAAAAACAGCAAAAACTCACTTAACATTTAACAATAAAAGGCATCATATGCTGGCAAGTAATGCATGATTATACCTGCTTAACTTGTATTGAGAAAGTTGGGAAACATAAGAGTCAAGGTCTGCTGGTTCAGCAATTCTCTCCTGATATGAAGTCCAAATACGTACTGCTCCATCTGAGCATGCTGTCACAATATCACCATTTTCCAAGAATTTGACATCCCAGACACAACCAGGATGCTCTATGCTCTGAACACAGGCTCCATCTGAAACACAACAGTGATTTCACAAGAAAATAAAATTTCAAAGACATGATCAATTCTGTTGCAATGCCCAGATCTCAAGGCCTTGAGGTTACATCTAAGAAGAAAAACAAATAATAGAAACAAACCTTTCCAAATCTTTGCTGAGCAATCTTCACTGCCACTAACTATAAGTCCAGATACATGTGAATCAACTGAATAAACAATCGAAGCATGACCAACCATCTCCATCAATACTTCTCCAGTTAAAGACCATAATCTGATGGAGCTGTTACCACAAAAGAACGATAACAGCAGTTAATACCCATTTATGCAAGATGATAAGAGTATTTCCTTAGAAATGAAATGAAAAAAAAGAAGTTGGAATATATATTTAAAAACCGCACTTTGGCACCATTCATCATCTACTAAAACGGACACAAAATAGAATCATCCATGTAATAAACGAGAAAATAAATGAAATGGACAACTCACCCATCATGCGATGCAGAAAGAATTCCCAATCCATGCATCTCTGCTAAGCCTCGAACCGTATCTACAAAGTTTACCAGTAAAAGAAAAGGGTTAAACCAAAATGAAAATATTCACAAATATTCCATCCCATTTATTGTACAGAGAACAGAATTAAACAAACTGGAGCTGCAAATTTATCCAGAGACCATTTCATTATTTAAAGGAAAACTTAAATGTACAGAAGATGAGCAACAAGGCAGGAAGGAAAAGAGAGGGGGGGAGGGACCAACCTGAATGCCCTGCAAAAGTATGTAAACACGTCCTCCCTTTCCAAAGTTTTAAAGTTGTGTCAGTTGAACCTACATTGTGATAGAAAGCAAAGGCAAAACTGTTGGCTTACTGGTTGGCACACAGAAAGATTAAATCTACGTTATTGAACATGAAAAAGACAACAATGTTCCAATTGATTATGTAAAGATTAGGAGAAAAAAACCTTCCAATACATAGATACAGGTTAACACAGAACAAACAACTAAAGTTTTATTCCTGAAAGGATAAGTGAGGGAACCCGAGAATGCATCTTCAAACCAGCACTTCAGTGGAACACACAATTAAAAGTTCCATTCAATTTGCCAAATGCGACGCTCAATTTCTTTTACTTGATGAGATTGGAGATTCATAGGACTAATCCAGCAACAAATTATCATAAACACAGGTAATGAAACCATGGTTCGACAAGATTTAAGCAGAAAATATACCTGTAACAAGCTCGCCCGATGTCAGCTTGATAATTGCTTGAATTGCAGATTTATGAGCCTCCCAATTCTCGACAAGTTGACCCTTCCTCCATCTCCTCAAGGTACTACAACAAACAAATCCAACAACAATCACAACAAAAATTACATGGAGGTAAAAGTCCAGACTAAGAAAATTCATCTGAGTGAAAACACCACAAATAATGAGCCTACCAGTCAACGGAGCAAGAAACAATATCTTCGTCATCCAAAACAAGACCGGTGACTTGCAACTGATGACCTTTCAAGCTCAGGACTTTCTCTCCATTACTCAGATTCCAAACAAACACCATCGTGTCCATTCCACCAGACACAATCGCGCCTTCTACAAAGTCCGGGTTCGGCGGAATCCATGCCAATGGTCCCACGAAACTCGAATGCCCTAGCAGAATTTTAGATGATTCATACTTGCGTTTGTCAGTCGGGTCTGGTACCCAGTACCTCACCGTTTTATCCCTCGAAGACGTCGCTATTCCCGCATTGCCGCAAACACAGATACCGCGAACCTGAGAAATTAGCGGATTAAATTAAACGGGTTAGGTTTACTTGAAGATAAAAAAAAAAGTAGAGAAGGGGAGAGAGAGAGATTTTAACGTCGTCTTCGTGGCCGCGGAGTTCGTGGCTTAGCTGATAATTTTTGAAATCGATTTCCATGTCCATGATTTTGAGAGACTCTTGAGTGAGAGGGGAGAGTGAGAGTTTTATAGTTTACAGGTAGTGGTAGAAGCAATTTGTTGTGTTTGGCAAGGAAGGGATCATACTTGAATTTTGGTTTGGGAATGTGTTGTTTTGGTTATTTTTCTCAGGTCAATTGGGTATTTGGGTTTGAGTGACTTGTAGGTAAAGTTATTTTAAAAAATATTTTTTATTTAAGAATATATTAAAAAATATTTTTTTATTTATAAAAAAATAAAATAATTTAAAAATACAAAAAAATAATTAAAAATAAAAATTTAATTTAATTTAATTTAAATATTTAAAAAAAATGACATAAATTATTTTTACTTTTTGCTTTCAATTGTAAGGAAACCACCAAAAAAGGTTTAATGCAGCCTGATAATTAACTTGTTTGTCACTGCGGTCATGTATTTAAAATATATATATTCTTTAAATATTTTCTTATACAATGATATCAAGAATTATTTTTCAAACAATAATAAAATATTATTTTGATATATTTTTAAATAAAAAATATTTTAATAGATAATATTTATTGTAATTTCAATTTAACAATTGAAACTTGAAAAATCTCAACTCAGTCACTTATATGATCTACATTTCAAATTAAATTGCATGAAAGTTATATTAATATAATCCAATCAATTTAATAAATTCAAATGCAAGAAAAAAAAAAACGCTTGAGAGATTGATTCAGTTGGATCTTTCCCTTTCTCAGGTGGAATGAACATGGAAAAAATCAAATCAATTCCCTGAATACCCTTTTCTATATTTCTCAATCTCTTGTCTATTTGTAAAAGCTGCGAAAAAGATGAATAACCATCTATAGAAAAAGAAAAAAGAAAAAAGAATTAGATCTAAAAACAAGTTAGATGACTTGTAAGAAGTGGTTTGGATTAAAAAAAAAACATACTCATAAATTATTTATTTAACATCAAGTGATGATGTGTTGGATCAATCAAAGTTAACCTGAATTAATTTATTAAACTCGTTATTTAGATTTATATACTCTAACAGGTTTAATAATTTTTTTAAGCTACATGATAACAAATAAAAACAAATATCAAATCAAAATCAACTAGGAAAAATAAAGAGTAAGACTAGTAAATAAAAAAAATATGATTTTAAATAATGTACTTGTGTGAAATATAATTTTTTTGCAGACCATTTTAAACTTAAAAACACCTGGTAAATACTAAGAAAGTCCCTAAACCATTTATTAACCCTAAATCATCCAAAAATCACTAAATAAAACTAAAATCAATCTATTCAGAAAAATCAAAATGAAATTTAATCTTTTTTTAGATATATTTGTAGAAAAACCCACCATGATTGAGCCTGCTGATACAGATTTCTGTCATTTTGGTTTATAAAATCATGATAATCAACAAGTTTTTTTTTTTTACTATTCTTTTGTGAATTTTTCCCTCTTCTCTTGAGCACAGTGATTTCAAAATAAGTTTCCATGCTGAAATAAAAACTATTCAAGATTTAAAGTGCATCGTGTATTTTGCCTTGAAGGGGTAGAGTTGCTGTCTTGTTGAGAAATCAATGTAGATGTTGACTTTAACGTGGAGACTATTTACCCAGACAGCAAAGTTAAAAATAAAATTAAATGTTCATGCAAATGATCGTGAGTAATCAGTGTTTATTTGAAACTACGATGGAACACATTTTTTATTTTAAAAATATATTTTTTTATTTTTATTTTTAACATTAGCTTATTAAAAATGTTGAAAAACATAGATTTAATAATTTGTATAGACAAATATATTTTTAAAACCAACTAAGCTCAGTCAAAACATAATAAAAAAACTCTGTAAAATTAATTATTACCAGCTGTCTTTATGATTATTTACACGATTGATAAATTTATTAACATGACAGATCCTGGGATTTTGTTTAAAATTATGGCAGTTGTTATTTTTTAAAATATTTTTTAATGTATTAAAATAAATTTTTAGTATTAATAAATTATAATAAATCTATAAAAATATATATAAAAAAAACAACTGTAAAGTCAATCAAGTTTTAAATCATATTAAGTTTAAAACATAAAAAATTGTATATTTAACTCCACTGGTCAAGACAACATTTTTAATGAAACATAAAATGATCCTCAGAAGTTATCACCGACTCCTTCGCGCAGCAGCAGATCTTCCCACGACAGCCGCATAACATTTCACCCAGCTTCTCATTTTTTTTCTCCGACAACAAAAGAAAAAAAAAAAAAAAGGTTTTCATCTACTCTGAGGTGAAACATCAACCGCCAATTTGTACAGTAATTTTTCAAATGATTATCTGAAATATATTAAAATAATATTTTTTTTTCTAATTTTTTATAATCAACACATCAAAATAATCTAAAATACACAAAAACATATTCATTTAAAATAAAAAAAATTATTCAAATTTTGGTCAAAAACTGTTATCCAATGCCAAAAGGTCACCAATTTCTCATCTTCTGGTCCTAGTCTATTTTGAGTGCCTCTGATTGATTTTTTATATAATTTTTGTTTATAAATATATTAAAATAATATTTTTTTATTTAAAAAATCAGTTTTTAATATTAATATATGAAAATACTATAAAAAATTAATTTTAAATAAAAATTAAAAAATATATATTTTTAAAAATACTTTAAAAAGACTGAAAAACATCGCACGAAGCAGGAAAAATTATCGGTACCGTATTTGATTGATGCAAAATGTACAGCACGTGCACGCTGGTACTGGACTGTTTCCTTTCGGGCTATCGATCGAGACAGCCTTAAGCCAAGGGTACTGGGCCACTCACTTACGCCCTGCCTGTGACTCGGTGCCTCTGAATTCCATGTACTTTTTATTTTCATTTTTTTTACATTAATTATTTTTTGGAATGAAATGGAATGCTTACCAACAAGCACGCAACCTGAGGATTCTCGAAAAAACAAAATAGCTAATATGTGCCAGCAATCGTCCTGTAATTTAAATTCGATTTTCCTTTTTTTTTCCTTTTTGAGGTATTTAATATCAACATATAAAAATTATCCACCGAATAAAAATAAAAAACGATTGGAGTAAATAGTAGAAGGTGAGTATTATTATTTTTATATATTTATTTATTTTAAAATTTTTATTTTATTGTATCTACTTCTCTCTATATATTTGTGATAACTGAATATATCGTGAGCATCACCCTGTGGAGGATTTATTTGAAAAAAATATATTACAATCATGTTTTTTTAATTTTGTAAAATTATTTTAATGTATTAATATTAAAATAACATTTTATAAAATAAAAAATAATATTATTTTAATATATTTTTAAATAAAAAAATACATCATACTTATACGGCCCCGATCCTTTCGGCACAAAGAAAAAGGCAGTGGCAAAATGTAATATAAACACTCAACAAAGCCTCATTTTTTCACACTCACCACCTCTCACTCCATTTCACGCCCTCTTTATCTTTACGCAAACAAACCACTGCAAAAGCACCCAACCTCCCAACAGAATCCTTGAACTCTCTCTCTCTGTCTCTCTCTCTCTCCCCGTCTCTCCGGCATCGGTCTTTTCAGACCGTTATAAATTTTCTTTGCCAGGTAACCGTCACTACTTTCCTTTCTTGTTCTTACAACAATTGTTCGGTTCTCCAAACAACAAATTAAAGAAAATGCTGTACAGTTTCTTGATCATATTCAATACTCGAAGCTCGGTAATAAACAAAGATTATTCTTGATCATATTCAATGCTCGAAGTCTAATTTATTGATGCTAAGCTAAGTTCTGATATAAACTATAAGGCTTGGATTTTTTTTGTGAGTTCGCATTTTGTTTTCTCTGCATTTTTCTGAGGAACCAAACAGGATTTTGTGTGGCATTTTACGTTTTCACCCTCGCTCCATTCTCCTCGACCTTAATAATGAGTTCCATGGTTAGTTTTTAAGTAATGATGGGATTATTGTTATTATTTTATGAGTTTCTCTTCTTTCCTAATATAAAAAGCCCTTTTTGTTTGCAACCGTGGACCTTATGTATTTGCAAGGAAGACGGAAATAAAGAAAATGGCTGCTGCTCCTTGCATGCATCTCTTAAGATTTTCCGATTGATCATATCTTTGATGATGTTATTAATTAACTTGACTAGAAACTAGGAGAGAAGCAAGTTATTATACAAAAAAGTCTATAACAGGATCTTAATTAATATGTAAAATGTTTAATTAATTCTTGTTTGGAAACAACGTTGTTTGCACTCTCATTTATGCCATCTTTATGTAAGAGGTTATAATCAATTCCTGTTAATAGATTTTATTATTAATTTTTTGTTTGTAGTGGAATACTGGAATGATTGTAGGAAAGAACATTGTGAGCTAGTTTGTTTTAAGAAACGGATATCGGATGTAACTAAAGGGATTTTATAGCTAAGAACATTTATGCTTATAAAATTTTTATGTGAGTGACATTTCATTTATTAGTTGTTATTGCTCGAGCATTTTTACTTGTCTAGCTTACCATGATCCTGTTACTCAATTTGATATATTTGGCATTGCAATTCAACGACTTTTCTGGGGAGTTATTTCAGCGAGATTGATTTTCACTCGTTTATGGGTAAATTTAGTGCTAATTTGCTCCAAAATATTATATGGATTTTACTTTTTTTTATTTCTTTCCATTCATTCTCTGATTGATACCTCATAGTTTTCATATCATTCACTAGGGCAAGAATACATACCATCCTCAAATTTTGAACTTGGAAATTTGGCAATTTAAGATATTCTTGGTCTTAAGCATCCCCTCAGCAGTGCTTTAAGCAGGTGAATATCTAAGGTGGCTCTACAACCTTTGAAGGGGAGGCTATAATCAGGTTTATCAGCATATGGAAGTTCGAGGAGCTTTTAGTTCCGATGGTGGAAAAAGCCATCGTGAATTGACCCCTCTAAGGCTGATCAGGGGAGTTGTATGTTTATTGGTGTTACTTTTGACAGCATTTATGACATTGGTTTATTGTGGATTTGTGAGTGCTGTTCTATTGCGACTCTTCAGCATACATCACAGCAGGAAAGTAACATCCTTTTTCTTTGGCTCTTGGCTAGCTCTGTGGCCTTTTCTCTTTGAAAAGATCAATAAAACCAAAGTAATTTTTTCTGGCGAGATTGTCCCTGCTAGGGAACGAGTTTTGCTTATTGCAAACCACAGAACTGAGGTTGACTGGATGTACTTGTGGGACCTTGCATTGCGGAAGGGATGTTTAGGATGCATTAAATATGTCCTTAAGAGCAGTTTGATGAAATTACCTGTATTTGGCTGGGGATTCCACATTTTGGAGTTTATCTCAGTGGAGAGGAAGTGGGAGGTTGACGAATCAAACATGCACCAAATGCTTTCAAGTTTCAAGGATCCCAGGGATCCCCTCTGGCTTGCTCTTTTCCCAGAAGGAACAGATTTCACGTAATTTCTTCCACTCTGCTTTTCCTTTTTTGAATGCTTTGACAAGACTCTGTGTTCCCCCTATGGTCAAAGTTATCAACACAGTTCAAGACTAGGCGTCCTGCCTTTTAGAGGATTCTTATTTAGCATACTATGGTGCTATCACTATCGTTCTTGCGCAACTCTTTTCATATTGTTTAAATCTATGAGTTCTTTGCTGCAGCGAGCAGAAGTGTACAAGGAGTAAAGCATATGCAGCTGAACATGGGTTGCCTATCCTGAACAATGTGCTGCTTCCAAAGACAAAAGGGTTCTATGCTTGCATGGAAGATTTGAGGGGTTCATTGGATGCAGGTTGCTATTTTTTTCTTCTATGATTTACTTCTAATTTTGGTCTATGCAGCTCTTTTATGCTTCTTAAAACTTGAAACCAATATATAGACAGATTTACAGAGAAAAATTATAAAACAATCCATAGGAGGAGAATGAAAGGCATTTGACTCCAAAACATACTTGGATTTTTTTTTTCGTGTTCTTAATCAGCCTGCAGGTATAAATGATGATTTGTTATTTATATTTGTTGTGCATAGAAGAAATAAATGTACCTGAGCTCAAATAGTATAAAACTTGAAGGCCGAGCTTGTTCAGGTACTGGTAATTCCCTGGTTGGCTGAATCGCTAGTCACTCACATGGATGTGATATTACACCTCTCGATTTTACTTCGAAACTCTTAGATCACTAAAGATCTTTCTTCTCTGTTTACAGTCTACTTGTTTGTCTTGTACTCGTTGCAGTTTATGACGTGACCATTGGCTACAAACCTCGGTGCCCATCTTTGTTGGACAATGTCTTCGGTGTGAACCCTTCAGAAGTTCATGTTCATGTCAGGCGAATAGCCCTTGGTGAAATCCCAACATCCGAGGAGGAGGTTTCTGCATGGTTGACGAATATATTCCAGCTGAAGGACCAATTACTTTCTGATTTTTATCTGCAAGGCCATTTCCCTCATCAAGGAACTGAAGGGGATCTTTCAACCGTGAAGTGTCTTGTAAATCTTGTGGCCTTAATGATGTTGATTAGCACATTTACATTTTTAACCATCTTCTCATCAGCGTGGCTCAAGGTTTATGTATCTTTAGTGTGTTGTTATCTGTCATCTGCCACCTACTTCAATGTTCGTCCTAAGCCTCTTCTGTAAGGTGGCATAGAACATCAATCGCAGGTTCATTCAGTTTCATACATTAATCTTCTAAGTTCTGGTTGCTAGAGCTTCACTTTTATGATCCTTCAAATTATTAAATGCCTCGTGAAGTTCCAGGTTATAAAAGATAGCCGAAGTGTTATGGGCGTTTATTTTCCTATTTGCAGGGAGTGATGTTGTAAGACTTGGAAAGCCAATTGCATTGTGGATAGATCATCAATATTTGCCCACGCGAGCGGAAGGATATTGCAAGCCACTGCTCAAATAGGCCAGCTATAGCCGGTGATTAACAATATATTTTTAAAGTGTTTTTTTTTTTAAAATTAAATTAATTTTTTTAGTGACTTTAGATATATAAAAATAATTTTTTTGATGTATTTCTAAATGAAAAATATTTTCAGTTAACCACAAATATATTATCTAACATACACTATAGCTTGTGGTTGTGTATTTTAAAAAAAAAATATTTAGTTTCATATTTATTTAAATTATTTTTTATTTTTTTAGATTATTTAAATGTGTTAATATTAAAAATAAACAAATATTTAAAAACAACCAATCAAAAATTTGAATAGAAATATGTCAATCCCCCATGTTATACATAGAAATATTTATTGCTACAGGCTTTCAAGTTTAATTACATGTCACATCTTGCAGAATGCCGCCTTTGTTTGGTTTTCCACTTTCTTGAATTGCCACCTCAAAAATTTCCAGGGCGATAACCCCCTTGACATTAAACTCACCCAGGAAAGAAAACAAATTTTACGCTGACCAGTTCATGTGCCATTAAAGAATCTGTACCTACTTCTGATTGATCTGAATTTCGACGTGTTCTTACATTGGAGGAGGTCTGATCGATCATATGAAGAATTTTCATTGCTCATTCATTGTATCCCTTCCCTTTCATTCAAAGCACAAGGCATGCCTCTTCCCATTTCTTAAGATCGAAGCGAAGCCTCCTTGCCCTGTTATTTTTAATTTTGTATGAATGGATCTTCTAATGTGCGATGACTTTCCACGTTACAAAGTGAATTTCATCGGGACTTTCCGTTCAATTACACAAGTCCCTCCTCTGTTAATGATGGAAGAGTTGGATGCAAACTTCCATGGATTTTTGGTAACATGAACGGACTCCGTGTGGTGTAATCTGATGAGCATCTAGAAAGAAATATCACACCCGGCACAGAAATAAATTTCAGTTTTGTCAGGTTCTAGAGAGATGTGTGAGCATGCTTTCTGCAGGGCAATTGCGAGGAAAAACCAAAAAAGAGTGTGTGTGTGTGGCTAAATTCAATGGGTAGCCATTGAAACCTTCAAAGCAGAAAGAGAGGTTCTGACAAGGACAACAGCTACCAGTCAAACATTTTGAATAAACAGACAGGGGACGAGCTTGTCGTTCCACCTGCTCTCACCAGCAGCTAGAAATTGATTTTTCTTCAAAAACCGCGTTGGTGGATTCAGTGATCACTGAGCTATGATTGTTCAGTCAGATTTACCAAACTACTGGAGAAAGAAACAGATATAGATTGAAAATAGAATTCAAGTGGGATCACAATGAAAACATTAATGAACAAGAGCTAATATTTGTCAGGATGGAAACTAATAACATCCTGCTGCCCAAGCATCAAAGACGGTAATGAAATCGCAATAATCAATCATAGAAACTAAAAAATGGGTATTTTATAATTTTCATACAACACAATTAAGAATCAAATGTATCTCAGAGTATCAACAACAACTATCGGTCTACTTTTTGGGATTTTTAATGATTCTTTGCAGAACCACAGTCCGTGCCCTCCTGATATCACGGCTGCATGTATCAGCCTGTACCCCCAAATCCTCAACATTCTCCATGAACACCCCCAGCTTCTTCTTGATCTCCTCTATTGCAAGCTTCACAGCACCATGCTCGATTGCGAAGTCAGTTGTTTGCATGAGCGCTCCAATCTCAATCTCCAGGCGATCAATGAGAACCCGAATGGTGTCGAGGTCCTTTATGGCCACAAAAGTGCCGACTTGCATTGTGCTAATCACCTCCTTCTGTCCCTTCAATGCATTTTCATAATTCTTCCACATAGAATCGATCCACTTGCCCATTGAACCTAACGGGATTGATGCTGCGGCGGCGAGAGCAGCGGCAACAGGAGGGGCAGCCATGGCTGCAGCAACAACTGAGCAAATCAATACAGTAGCAAAAGTAGCTACGAATATTATACTTGAAACCTTCCTCCAAGCATGGATGCACTTGAGCTTCTTGTCAAGCTTACTCTTCCGAAGCTGTAGCTTCTCAAGCATCGTTATCTGCTGCCTGTACACAGACTGAAAGATTTGAAAGAATTCCTCCGTGAAAGGATCGCCTGCTGCCTTGAAATTCTTCAGCTCCTCCAAGGTCTTCACATACTTACTCCCTCCTGCCTCACTTTCCTCTTCAAATTGTTGCAGCGCGACATGAACCAGCAATTGGCTATCGCGGGCACGCTTTAGGCACTTCTCCAATTCAGCACAGAAATCTAGAGTCTGCAAGCTGTTCTCAAAATACTCCTCGACAAGCTCAAACAATTCTTGATTCTTCCATATGTCTCTCTTGCACTCCAAGATAACCTTAACGACCTCCTGGTTCATCTCCAACAAGCATTCTGTGACTTCCTTCAAGGAATCAAAAGAAAGTGCACGAACCTCAACACCAACAGCAAGAGTATTGATGACATGATTGGTCCGAGCCTGGAGGGTCGTGTCGAAGGACTGCAAATCCTTGTCAAGCAGGCAAGCAGCCTCGTAAGAGCTCAATCCAGTCGTGTATTGTAAATTGTTGTTTAGATTGATCGAAGAAGAAGCCTCAGCTGGCCTCTTGCTCACGTGACCTCCCATAGCCTCAATTCAAATCTAAGAATTAAACGCAAACCTGATTCAATTTAGTCCCGTCTTGCAACTTCCCTTTCTCCCCAGAATAATGAAAACTACTACACCTCTCTGCAAAGAGAAGATCCTACCCCAGCAAATATATTGTATATATATAAAGAAACAAAGACTTGCCACCAAATTACCAACAAAAGTTGCAAGCTTTATGCAACCTTAGATAATCAAAGTCGACTAAAAGATTGCAAATTTCTTAAAGAGAGCTAGACTTCCAAGGCTCTAGAACTGACCAAGAAAAATAAAAACCAGACAAGAAATCAAGACCCACAAGCTAGCTAGTTTCAAGCCTTTGAACCCTCTCTGTTGACAGATTGAAGTAGAATATCTTCGAATCAACAGAGACCAGTTATTAATTTGACAAAAAGGTAATGACTTTTCCTTTATAAACAAGTAAACGAATAACATAAAGCAAAAGAAAAGAAAAATAATTAAATTAGCTTAAAACGAATTGGAGGTGATTGAAGATGAAGAAGCTAGCTTAAAGAGAATTAAGACCATAAATGACCAACAAATAAGGAAGAGAGGGGCCGGTGGCTAAGCTAGTGGTGTGTGTTGTGGTGGATTATAGCCCTGAAGGATTTTAGCATAGCTTGCACGCATGACATTATAAGAAATCGGATCATGGAAAACGCGGGAAGCAATGTTTTCTCCAACTCTATCTCTTCCTGTTCAGCTCTTTACAGTTTTCACGCGCAAAGCAACGGTTACCAAAGAAAAGAGAGACCTGTTATATTAATATGGACATGGAGTTTTATTTTATTTTTTTAAAATAAACTTTTTTTTGATACTCGAATACATTGAAATTAATAATATTTACAATGATGTTATATATATATATATATATATATATAAGAAAATAGTAAAAAATAATAATATAGCTTGAGAGAGTGCAGTTAGGAAATAGCCGAGGGTCTTTCTAATTCTAATTGAGAAGGTTCCAAAGGCAATCAATGCACTTATGCGAATAAAGTTAGGCTGTGACGAGGAGATAAGTTCCTGATTTTGCAAAATGACCAAACTGCCCATTATGTTGGCTCATGTAGTCGGTGTCTGTAGATTTTTCATTCCATTTTATCTAAAGAATAAAAATAAAATCAGAAGTGTTCTTTGTTTGTATTTCGGTAATATTTTTTAATTTATTGAAAATATATTAAAATAATATTATTTTTATTTTTAAATATTATTTTTCGTATCAGAACATAAATATTTTATTAAGGATAGAATACTATTTTATGTTTAACCTATAGTTTATTTGTAATTAGGTTAAGCTAAACACTCATAATTGTAGTTTCTTTTTTGTGTTTTGTTCTTAACTAATTCAACAATAAAAAAAATTAATTGCATAATGAAAATGAGAATGATTGACAACAAGAAAATAAATAAAAAATAATACCTGGTTTTTGTTCTCTTGAAAACACAATCGATCAACCTCTGTAAAGCTGTGTCTCTAGCGAGCTAGTTGAATCCATGCTTGGCAGCTCTATCAGATCTCCTTATATATATATATTGAAACAAGTGACTTGTGAGCCAAGAAATTCAATATTTCTAGAAATGCATAGAAAAATACAAAAATGTATACAATAAGATAAGCAGTTATTGGTTTTATTATTGCCCTTTTATTTTTTATTTATTTTTTTTATAAAAAAAACATTGTTTTTTAACCATTTTTTTTATACAAAAATGTGCGAACAATATTGTTTCGAAACAAAATTTATTTCCATTCATAAACAACATGTTTCTGTGAAAAGAAAGTTGAATAAAATAAATGTATGATAGAAACAGATTGTTTGATGTATTTCTTTTCGTTGGTTGCCTGTTTGAAAATGAAGTCAGCCACCTTTACAGTAATAAAAAAAAGATAGAAAATACAAATATTTAATGTAAAATAGATTAAAATTATTATTATTTTTAATTGCACAAATGTTTGTAATGTCAAGAAGTAGAATCATCTCAACTAAAAACTTAAATTATCAGGTTATAGCCCATGATATAAAAATTTTTATGTTTGAAACTTGCACGCATACCCCAATACATGTGCTTGATTTTTATCAAATAAAATGAGGTGGTGAAATTCAAAATTATAATCGTTGGGTCGACAAGATTTTAATATCATGTCAAAAAAATATCTCATTTAAAAATTAAATATATTAAGTGAGACTACAAGTACAAGATATGATTTATATTATTATCTGAAATCTATAAATATTACATTGAATTTTGCAATTTAATTTTTTTTCGAAGAAAAGAAGTTGCGGTTTCTGATTTTACTAATCGTACTCGTTCGAATTGTGAAATTTATTGGATTCAAGTTCACACGGTCATCATAAATGGTCGGCACCATTTTCCTTCCAAATAAAAAGGCAAGAAAATAAATTCATCCGTTGATGGCTTGGACCGTAAATTACGCCAGAACCAGGGAAGTTATTGATGTGGAGGCTCGTCACGGAAGCCGCGTAGGGAGAGAGCAGTTTTTCTCGAGAAGACGCTTCGCTCGGTGACAAGTGTATGCTAGTCATTGGTTGCCGCCTTTATGAGAATTTGAAAATGATTTCACGCCACGTCTCGATCCACGGATTCTTGAAGTCACGTGCTTGGCAACACCTTGTTGCTTTTCTTGACAAACACACGACATTATATGTATATATTTTTTATTTTTTTTATCAAACCGAAATTAAATCCTCGGCATATCATGCTTTTTTCGAGTTTAATTATTATTAATCATTGTTCTCATTAAATTTTAAATAACGGTGGAGATTTTGTGCTCGATGTCATGCAGCGAGATTATAGGGCGGTTTGGAATCACAATGGATTTTTAAATATATATTAAATTAATTTATTTTTTAAAAAAATAATAATATCTACATGTTGAAATACAAAATTTGTAATCTCTAGATTCCATTAAAACACTGCGATGTGCTCTTTAACCAAGTCCGTGCCAAGCACAGCCCAAAGCACCCTAAGTGGTGACGTCACCACTATCACGATTAACGGGAGTTTGGATTGGAAGTTACCCAAAACAATCGATGACTTAACTACCAAGAAACACGTGGACCATCACGAGCATGCCTGGTTTTCATAGCCAATCAACTTTCACCCTCGTGGATAAATGCTTTTGAGTCTTTCCACCATGTTTTTCTTTTCACAATTGAATCCGGACTAATGATACTGATGTCCTTGGTTTTGAATAGATTAATATTTTTTTAGTAGTTATTTTAACTGAAAGTTAATAGCGAGCTATAGATATTATTAAACTTATCTAAAATTTACTTAAATATATAACTCGAAATATATATATTTATATTATATAGATATATTCGTTTCACATAAGGTTTTTTAATATATTATATGTTATACTATATACTAAAAGAAGTAGGGTTCGGTTATTGTAGCATATGAGACAAATCACTATGAATTACAATATTGTTGTCCAGTTTTCAGGTCAGTTCGGTTTGTTTGGTTAACCAATATATTGATATTTATTTATGTTTTCACAATAACATGTAAAGAAACGCTTGTAGCTCATTGGATAGAGCACATGCCTCTATTTATTTTAATGTTAAACTATTATTTTTTCCTTATAATTGTATTTCTTTCATTTTTTGTTTGTTTAGTTAAAGTCATTGGTTTTTTTCTTTGATTGAATTTTCTCTCTCTATTATTATTATTATTATTATTATTATTATTATTATTAATTTTAGTTTTTTTTCTCTTGCTTACTCTTTCGTTAATATTTTTGATTTTTTACGAGGTGTAATTTAATAATTTTTATTATTTTAGTAGTAATAATAATAATATTTTTAGATGTTAAGATTTCGATGTTTTTATTATTATAACAAGGTGTATTGATGTGTTTTAGTATTTCAAACTTTGCATGCAAATATATTTTATTTTATTTTTAAACTAGTAGAATCCATTAATTATTTTAATTCCAATAATTATAAAAGATATTTGTTCGGTACGCAATATTATCTATACAGCTAAAAGAGGACGCGGAAATACTGTTCATTAACACACTGTTCACCAAGACTCATAAGCACTGTGGACTTGAATAGTGCGTAACTGAATAATATAAGTATATTTACTGAATAATAAACAGCACAAAAGAGTGGTTCGGCCGAGTGGTTAGCGCGCGCGCCGTTTCTCCCCCAGCCAGAGTTCGAATCTCCCTGCCCACAAATATGCTTTTGAACAGTGAGTGCTTTTTAACCCAAGTTTTAATCTGTGTCCCAGCCCCCTCGAAGGTATTGAACGAATCCCGAAGCAAAGTAATGGGAAAAGAACAACGGTGAAGAATAAAACGCCGGCGTGTAACCGGAAATGAACCATCTGGGCCAGGCTTTTTGAAGATAACAAGAAAGAGCGGGTGTGTTTTCTTGAGTAAAAATCAACGATTGGTCAAACTGTGAAATATGAAATTCGATATATATATAGAGAGAGAGATTGATAGATGCTAGAGTTTTCAAAGAGAAAACGCGGTTTTCCTACACTTTTTCTTCACACGGTTCCAGAGAGAGAGAGAGAGAAATTTATGAGCAACCGTGTATGTGCTGCTTCTTGCTCTCCGTGTATGGATTATGGAAATGAGGAAGGAAGTTTTTGCAGGTTACTATATACTCCATTTAGAAGGAGGAGGAGAGGAGTTACTGCTTCATTAAATAAGAAAGCAAGGTAGGTGTCGATGATCCTCTCTGTAATTTCATTTTCTTTCCTTTCTTTGTTGCGCAAACCCGATACCCTCATACCAGTCTGGCCTCAACTATATGTAATTTCCAGAACGAGTCCCCGGACTATCTATTTTGTCAATTGGGTCTCTTACCTATAAACATTTCCTCAATGGAGTACTTATGTGAAATATTAGTCAGAGTTAAATAGATTAATTTCGAGCTTCAATTTAAGATGAGCTATAAAAAAATTAGGATTTGATCAAGTTAATTTCATACTCTCCATGCACAACTGTCTACCGTATGCTAAAATAGAAGCGAAAATAAATTGCTTTGATAAAACCTATAGTCAAGGGACTCGATTAAGAAACTATACATAGTTAGGGGACTGGCATGATGCTTGCTCTCTTACTATTATCTAAAAGGAGGGGTCAAGGCACAGTCACGCGCTTTTGATAAGCGTGGAGATCGAGAACCTGTTTGGAGGTGAGGAAATTATTACATCGAGAAGGAAATTAATAAAGTCAGTTTTGTTGTTTCTAGACATATGACTTTGCTATAAAATACGATATTTAAATTATCTATAAATAAAAAATATGAGTCCCAAAAACAAATCTTATAACATGTCAAAAAATGCTAATGGTTCTTTATTTTTTAATAATGCTTACAATAGAGCGAAACAATCAATCTACAAGACTTTCAATTATTTAGCTCTTTAATATATTTAATTTATTATAAATAATGCATTTAAAATAATGAGAAAAAATATTTTAAAGGTTTTTCTGTTAAAAATAATTATATATTTTGATATTTTTTTAATATTAATGTTTTAAAAAATATAACAAATAACTAACAACTAAAGATTAACTATGCATATATAAGAAAGGGTTTTACTTTCATTTCACACCACTGAAAGATAACTTACTCTGTTTTTTTAACCAAAGTTATATTTAATACAAAGATAAATTCTAATAAAAATTAAAAGTCAAAACTAAGAGTATAGATACATAAACACAAACAAATTATTTAGAAAGATACCATAATTATTGGAAAAATATACGAGTCACTCCCCTTGCATTTCGATTACATTGTTCTTTTTAGGTAAAAAAAATCATTTCTAACAGATTTAATCTATTATAATTTTACTAATTAAATATTTTACAACATGTATAAAAATCAATCAGTTTTTTATATAAAAAAACCTAGCGCAACGCGCGGGCAAGTAACCTCGTTATATAACTAAATTGAGATAAGATTGAAGGGAAAAAAGCATTCTCAATCGAATCTTATTGCTTTGCTTTATCTTATCTCCCAGTACACGTATACAAAATCTAGTCACGAGAATGTAGAGGGGAAAATGTGATCATGAATTATGGAATTCGGTGAGCATCTCCAAACACCAAAAAAAACCTTCAAAAATTTACATGTTTTTTTAGATATTTAAATTTAAAAAATAATTTTATTGTTCACACTACTTTTTTTCTTCTAAAAATCAATTACTATTTTTTCTACATATATTTTAGTTTGATGTATTGTCTTCTTTAATGATGATATAAAGAGGTGTTCAGGGACGTGAAATGATGACAGAGAGTTTACGACTTGCACAACAAGTCTCGAGTTTAGGTTAGAACATGTACTACTTATAAGAGTCTATGACTACGAGAGTTTTACTCGTTCACTTGTGCTCATATAATATACTTTTCGGAGAGTGGGATTTACTCACATAAAAAAAATGACATAAATAAATTAATAATAGTCATTTTAAAAGAATAAGAACTATATATATAAAAATAAACCAACCCTATACATGGCATGCATTTCTCACGATTTAATTTGTGATATTCTTTAAAAATGCTTTCTTTCTTTCTTTCCTTAATTTGCACAGAATATTTTCTTCAGGCAAATTCATTCTTGTTAGGATTTTCTTAATTATATACCATATATATACTTTAAATTAATCCGAAGGCTGTTCATCAATCACGGCCTTCTTTAATTGCTTGTTTGTGATCCCTGACACCACCATTGCTGTCGATGTTGGGATAGCATTACAATGAATAATAGAGTAGTTCACATGATCAGAGCTATATCTAAATGAACACGAGAGTCGTTTCCAATATTATAGAAGCTGGTCCTGGCTAGCTGTTTCATATATTCATAATATAGATGGCGAGCAATGGCTACGCATCATGATCACATGTTTGCACGAGCCATTTCATAAACTCCAAGAACAACCCAGCAAGATTCATAAACTTTCCACTACAATCCAACGAACCTTTTCGCTACCGGCCAGATACCAATGAGCACCCGTGACCCATATGGACCATGGTATTGCCAATCCACCAGCTCCTGTTTGGAAGGTCCTAGCCCCGATCGATGCCATTAGTTTCCATATCTTCATCGCTATATAAGTCCTAACGTACCAGTAGCTCTCTTCACAGCTCCACAGAACAGGAGACAGCGAAGAGATTTTAGTGTCTAGCTAGCTTGTCGAAATTTCGGAATCCATGGAGTTACTCGCAAAGAAGCTTGTCATTGTGGCACTGGTCATGGCCTTCGCCCTGGTGTCCAAGCCCATTGCGGCGAAAGGACAGGCCACCTTGTGCGGCATGACGGCAGAGGGTTTCGATTTTTGCAAGCCGTCGGTGCAGACAGGTGTCAACCCTCTTCCACCATCACAGTCATGTTGCTCGGCTTTGGGGAAAGCTAACTTGGGCTGTCTTTGCTTTTTCAAGAAAAACTACCCTAAAGTGCTGTCGGAGAATAATATAGATCCCAACCTGGCAATGCAGCTTCCGGCGAAGTGCAACATGCCGGGGTCTTTCAGCTGCAAATAGAACGCGGTGCCTGTGCCGCATGTATCGTTGTTTTCCTGATCAATCTGCTTGTCATTGTGCTGTAGTACTGCTGTTTTGGGTTTCACCAGCCCGATTATGTTTACTTGTTAAGTTATCTTTTTATTTTTCCAGCTCCGATGTATGCGTGTGATGGGAAAAATAAACAAGTCTTTATTACCGAATTGGCTGGGTTTTCTTTTCAAAAAGCTGCTGTGACTCATGAGGCAACTTTCTATGAACCAAAATCCCAAAACTAGGGTTTTTTTTCTTCAAGATGAGAGGTCCAATGGATGTACTCTCCTTTAATGGCGTCCCACTTTTTCTAGCGATCACTTTGCTGGGGAAAGCAAGTTTCAACTTAGCTCTTAAGATTTGTGACTATTAACGATCCTTTTTTTTTTTAATTATCAATTAATCTCGCCACTCTCTTAATAATTCAAGTAAAAATAAACAAGCCTTCACGTTTCAAAAACCCTAGTTCATATTTAAATGAATAATGATGTCCCTATTTATTTTTTTCCCCATGCCGCTGATACATATTGTTGAATATGACAAACATATTCCGCATTTACAGAGTATTTTAATTTAAAAATTTATAATTTTTAGGTTGGAGAAAATAAAATAAAAAAACATCAAGGTAAAATAAATAAATGAATTTCTTAAACTGCTCTAACAAAGTTCAATATTTATCTTCATGATTTCTTTGTTGATTTTTTTTTAAAATATGATATGAAAACTTGCATTGTCCAATAAAAAAAATATAATTTATATTTTTTAATAATATTTATATAGTGCTTTTTACGAGGAACTATTTGGAAAAATGAACACAGTAGTCAATGTACGTGGCTGAAGCTGCATCTCTATAAATAATATAGAAAATCGTTTGTAATGAGTGATATTTTGTGTTTTGGCTATCTAAGTTATTTGAAATTGTGGTTGTGATTATTTTTAAAAGTGATTTTTATTCAATAATATATTAAAATAATATTTTATTATTATTAAAAAATTATTTCTAAATCAACATTTGAAAAATGATCTAAAAATATTTTTTTTAAATTGAAAATAACAAATAACAAATAAATAAAATTCAATTTCATTTTGAAAATGTTTTTGAAACAGAGTGAAAAACACTAACAAGAAGGTTTGTCTTTCCTACCCATTTATTGAATTTTAATTTTTAAAATATATTATATATAAGATGCACTATTGAAATTATTTTTTAAAAAACCTTAATCTTGGCCGGGGGTATCAAGCGGTCTAGATTAGTCATTTTATCATGATAATCGGAAAGGAAAGAGAGAAAATAAAGTTGAACGGTCCCTGGCATAAAACATTGAGAGGTGGAGTGGAGAGCACTTTCCGCACGTGCCTCCCTCTAGATACTGATTGGTTTGGAGTTAAGTATTTTTTTATTTAAAAATATTTTAAATTAATATATATTCCTTACATTTATTTTATTTTTAACATATCAAAATAAAAAATAAAATAAATTCTTTGTTCAACTATAATTATTTATAATTATAAACAAAGTTTTTGAAAATATTATATATATATATATATATTTTTATTTCATTAGATCACATGAAAATAATCAATTTGTTTTTTTTTTTTTAATACAGCTGCACACTGACGCTTCCCTTCTCTCTCTATATAGGAACTATTGCTCTAGCTTTCTTAGCTCATACCCAAACTAAATATTAATAAAGCTGCACACTTACGATTCCCTTCGATAAATACTATTGCTCCACTGACACTTCAATCATGTCTAATTACAAAAGAAAGATCCCTTCAGAATCCACCCAACAAAAAATAAGCATACTCGGTACCCTTTATCTCCCCTCCTCGAAGAAGACCAGAGAGTCATCGGAAGTGATGGCGTCTGAGAGCCAAGGGTGTAATGGCAGCGATCCATTTTCCTCAACTCCATCACAACCATCACTCTCTAATTCTCCATCTCCTCAAAAAAAACCCAAAGAAAATGATCAATGCTTTAGGTGTAACAGGCTTGGCCACTGGTCCAGAGATTGCCCCAATAAAACTCCCCCAAAATCACTGGCATCAAGCCCTGGATCATCCTCGTCGCCTTCAGTGCAGGTTCCTTATCTACCAGTGGTTCGATGCCCTTGTGGTACTTGCAAGGTTTTAACTTCGAAAACCGATAAAAATCCTGGCAGAAAGTTCTACTCTTGCCCGGTCAGTACTATAATAGTCTGATGTTGTCCAGTGTACACCTCATGTCCTACCTTTGCCTTATTTCTCTTCCATTGCTCTTTTGCTGTTAATTTTCAGGGAGGGTGCGGATTCTTTAAATGGACTGACGACATTGTTGCTAGATTTAAACCTCCTATGTGTCCATGTGGTGGCGGGATATGCAGTTTGAATATTGTATCAAGTGGTTTAGATAGTGGCCGATGGTATTTTGCTTGTCGAATCACGAAGGTGTGCTCTCTGACTTCTGCTTCGTTTTCCTTTTCAACATTTTTCTAACCTGTTTTGAGCCCCGGGTCTTCATTTCTCTCTCTCTCTCTCTCAATAATATGCCATCTGTTCATAATCACTTTGTCGGGCTGGTGCTGTTCTTCGTTAATCTTATCGGATTCGACTCTTCCATGTTCTCCAGATCATGATCAATCGTGTTCGCAAAGCCCACATCACATTTTAATCAACCTTTGAGGTTTTTACTCATCAATAGTGGGTGGTTATTTCATATTTGATGTGAAGATTAAACACAAGCCTTACTGTTGATCTGTATTCAACAATTTAGATTTAAAAACTTGATATGCCGTATTTTCAAAGACAAGAACATGAAACTGACCTTATAACAGCTGTCCCGCTCTAAATTTTCTCAAGAAAACCTAAGAAAGTCCCTGGCCACACCGCGGCATCACCTCTGGAATATCAAGCTGGTTTGGCAATGCTTTCCAGTATTGTTCCTGGCTGTAAACTCGTGGTCTTTGGGCGAGATAGTCAAAGTTTAAACATAATTTTGCCTGTGTTTGTAAATGATGCTGGTCTTGATCTAAGCAAAGTGGTTTGATTTTGAAACAGGGCCATGGAGCTTGTGATTTTTTCCAGTGGGCAGATTCTGAAGGGAATAGCTTGCAGAATGTGCAGGGAGATGAAAGCAGGGGATACCCTGTCCCTCTGTCATTGTTTCCTGGTAACCAGGACCTTATTGTAAACAATGAACCGTGCAAGCAAGACAATCAGAGTTCTGATATTGGGTTCGAGTCAACAATGGCGGGGAGTGATGAGAATTATGGTAACACATCCATGGCTTCACTTATCAGAAAAGATAAGGCCCTTGTTAGGGACCTTGTCATGCAGGACCCTGGGTCTTGGGATCATGATGTAGGGACAGCACTTCAAGTCGCTCCACTAATATCCAAGCCTGAGATTCCTTGCCAAGAACCAGAGTTGTCTTTGCAATTTTCTGCTGACAGGCACATAAAAAGTGAAGTTATATATTTTTTGAGCACTTCATTTCTTTGTTTATTGCTGTCGGTTTGTTTTGATCATTTGCACTATCGCTACTATCATCTCACAACATTCTGTAAATTCTTAATGTGTTGTGAAAAATTAAAATAAGGTTGAAGTATTAGTTTCTTTTAGTCCAAAGAATCTAATTGTTTTTTCATGGTTAATATGTAAAGGGACTTGATATGGAAAACCTAGGTGTTTGATAGTAGAAGGTGAAGTCCTGGAAGTCAAGGTAATTAATAGTTGCGGTAGTAACAAGTGATGTTGGGTAAACTAAGGTGGCTAATATGTGTAAAAAGGTTTTTTCTCTTCTTTTCTTTATGGATGCGAGACACTCTAATGATAAAGTTAGTAACTTTGTAGAGAGAATACACTGATATTTTAGAGAGATAGATTTTGAAAATATATATGCAAAAAATGAAAAGATTATGAAACTTGAGTTTAAATGATTTATAGAGAGTATTTATTGCTCGCAAATCTTGTTTTTTTGTGAAGAGAATGGACTAAAATATAACTTTACCATTGTGACATTTTTAGTTGTCTTGTTCCTTCTAAATATTTTGCTTGTCGGGCTTAGACCATCACGCCCAAGCCCATACATCTTGGGATGCTCACTGGGCTCTTTCGAAGATTCTTGTGGCTTTTGTTTTAAGCTCTTTTAGTTCCATCAATTTTTCTTTTTTCATTTTGGTTTTGGTGGTTGACTGATGATGTTTATCAGTTTTTACAATTTCATGTCTCTGTTAGGGTTGCTATGACTTCTCTTATTAGTTCCTGATTTGATCCAGTTACAGAAGATGTGGGTGATATTGAAGGCCTAACTCTCGTAGCAGACAGTTCATCAAATGATGTTAAAAGTGATAAACACCAAGGTCCATTTCTACAATCTCCTGGAGAGGACGCTGAGCATCCAAACTGTACTTCTCAGGTGCCTTCAGGGACAAAAACCGTGGTGGATAACAGTGATGCATCGAAGTTAGCCTTGAAAACGTCTGGGAATTGTTTGCTCGACTTTCTGCAGTCTATGGATCAGACTGAGCATGAAACAATGTTGAAGGCGGCAAAAGTCACTTTTGATAATCTGCGCCATCTCCCGATTGACTATGCGTCTTTTTCCAAGGCTGTGAGGGAGTACATTGATTGCAAATCAAAACTGGCTGGAATATCGGAGTCCATGGGCGGACACTTTTCTTCAGATGAATTACTTGGTCATTACAATGATAAGAAAACTCATTTTGATAACATTTCTCAGCGCCATGTGGAGGCAGTATCTGCTTGTGAAGCTTCTGAAAACCGCCTCCAATCACTTCGTGGAGAAGTTTCACGTGTAAAACATTCACTGCTTCTACTGGAGAAACAATTGTCTAGCTGTGAGGCTGAGACTTTGAGGTGCAAGTCTCGTGTTGCTGAAATTTCTAACATCAAGATAGAATCAGAGAGAAGCTTGGATGCTGCATGTGAGAGAATGGAAAAAGCTGACGAGAGGGATTCAATGGTAGAAGCAGCAAATGCAGCATTAGAGAATGCAAGGGCTCAGCTTCCTCAATGACAGCACAGCACTACAGAGAAATGCTCCTGTATTGCCAATCCGCCAGCTCCTGTTTGCAAGGTCCTAGCCCCGATCGATGCCACTAGTTTTCATATCTTCATCGCTATATAAGTCCTAACGTACCAAGTTTCTCTCTTCACATCTCCACAGAACAGGAGACAGCGAAGAGATTTTAGTGTCTTGCTAGCTTGTCGAAATTTTGGAATCCATGGAGTTACTCGCAAAGAAGCTTGTCATTGTGGCACTGGTCATGCCCTTCGCCCTGGTGTCCAAGCCTATTGTGGCGAAAGTGTTGAAGATATATTATTAAGCATATTATCTATATCTACCCATAACTGCAGGAATATATATAATTTGCCCATAGTGTCTGTACAATTAAACTAAGTATATTAGTACTAAACGGTAACTATACCGTTAACATACTCTGCACATAAAAGGCAACCAACAACCGGTCAATGTTCAAGATGATTTAATACAAATTTGCCCGAGAGCAATATTCTGTTGTTTCCATCAAATTCTTCGTGGTATCAGAGCTGTGATTCAGCTCCTTAACACCCATTTTTTTTTCTTTCTATCGATTCTCAAATTGCGACATGGTATCAGAATCGGATAATTCTCAAAATCATTCCTCATTCACATTGTGACATGGACTGTCAAGAATCTGGGGATAATTCTCAGAAAATCATTCCTCATTCACACATTGACAGTGATGTCAATCCTTCACAAAAGCTAACCACAGTGTTACTCAATGAATTCAACTACTTACCTTAGTCAAGAGCAGTGACCATTGCCCTTGGAGGCAGGTCTCGGTTGGGATTTATCAACGGGAAAGAAGGTGCTCCCGATGGCAGCTCTCCGGACTTTGACAGTTGGTTAGCCAAAGACCAAATGGTAATGTCTTGGCTGTTGAACTCCATGGAACGCCACCTTGCTGAGATGTTCAGCTATTATCAATCTTCACAGGAGTTGTGGGAGGCAGTGAAGGACATGTATGGCAGCCAAAACAATTCAGCTCGAATTTTTCAAATCCAACAAGAAATTGCTGGTCTTCACCAAAATGGGCAGCCTTTCGTCAACTTATTGAGCAAGTTCAGGGGACTGTGGAACGAATTGGATGTTTACCGTCCACACTCAGTGGACCCAGTCGTTCTTCGCAGTCGCAAGGAGGAAGATCAAATCTTCCAGCTACTGGCTAGCCTAGGTTCAGACTATGAAGACCTTCGCAGCCATATTTTGATGAACGACGAGCTTCCCCCATTGAACAGTGTTTGTGCCACAATCCAAAGAGAAGAAATCAGAAGGAAGGTGATGACCCGAGAAAATCCATCCAAAATTGCTGAAACCCGTGCGTTCGTTGCCCAGAAAACCCATGAACAGGGCACCCCTAAATTTGCAGACAAACAACCCTTCAGAGGTAATCGATCGAGCCTAAAATGCACTTATTGTCACTCTGTGGGACACCAAATGGATCGTTGTTGGATCCTTCATCCCGAATTGAAACCCAAAAATTTGGGTAATCGGGAGCAATTTCCCAAAGACAACCCAAAGAAATTCCTAAGATCTAGGGCTCATGTGGCTGCGCATGACTCGAATTCATCTAGCCCAATGAGTTTGCTAACTGAGTTCGCGAGCTTTCTCCATGGAAAACAAAATTGTGGCAGAAATGGAGGAGAAGGGCGTTTGGGTGACAATGGCGAGCTGGGTGATGCCAGCGCGTTTTTAAGCCATCTCGGGTTGACCCGAGAGGCAGCTGCTGGGTTGACCCGTGAGTCAACTGGGTTGACCCGTGAGTCAACTGGGTTGACCCATGACTATGCTGAAAAATTCCAAGGTATGTACATAACTCTTATGACTGCTTTTGAATTAAGTAAATTACATAATATATGGGTAGTAGATTCGGGTGCGAGTGATCACATGACAAATAAATTAAATAAAATCCATGATTTTATCCCCTTTCCGATATCATCATTTGTTTTCTATTGCTAACGGATCTACCGCAACAGTGAAAGGTAAAGGAAAAATTAAAATTGTGTCAACAATTATTAATTCTGATATTTTTTATGTTTCGTCATTTCCATTCCAGTTATTATCTGTTCATCGGTTAACCACTTCCCTCAATTGTGATGTTATATTTACTCCGTTTAAGGTGGTTTTTCAGGACCATTACACCAAACAGATGATTGGTGAAGAATTTTATTTGAATGGTCTTTATTTTTTCTGTGATTCCGAAGTTCCGAAAGGACTACAAGCTATGTATTCTCCGGTCAATGATCATCAATTGTGGCACTTTCATCTGGCTCATGCTTCCGACTACGTCATCTGAAAAATACAACCTAATCTGTCCAAGAGAAATTATGATTGTGACACGTGTCATTTTTCCAAATCAAGTAGACTTCCTTTTAAATTATCTGTGTCGAAAGTGTCTCAAGTTTTTGAACTGATTCATTCAGATGTATGGGGACCCTTTTCAATGTCAATTGATGGTTTCAAATATTTTGTCACTTTTATTGATGATTTTTCAAGAGTCACCTGGATTTATTTACTAAAAGCAAAAAATGAGGTTTTTAATTGTTTTAAAGACTTTCACAAACTAGTTTTTACTCAATTTTCCACACACATTAAAATATCTCGATCTGACAACGGATCTGAATTTACATCCCATGATATGGAAAATTATTTAATCTCTAATGGCATAATTCATCAAACTAGTTGTGTTAATACTCCTCAACAAAATGGAGTTGTTGAACGTAAAAATCGAGATTTACTAGAAAAAAACTAGAGCTATAATGCTTCAAATGAATGTTCCAAAAAAATTCTGGTCCTATGGAATTCTTACTACTACCTATATTATTAACCGCTTACCTAGTCAAGTACTGGATTTTCAGTGTCCTCTTGAAATTTTGCAGGGTAAACCTCCTAATATTTCACACTTAAAGATCTTTGGGTGCCAATGCTTTGTTCACCTGCATCCCAATCAACGTGACAAACTTGACCCTCGAGCCTCCAAATGTATTTTCCTAGGGTATTCTTACACCAAAAAAAGGATACAAATGTTATGACTCCGTGCGTCAAAAGCTTTATGTCAGCAGGGATGTTCGATTTATTGAAACAACCCTTATTTCAACACTCCCAATCAGGGGGAGTTCTTGGAGGATCTAATACCTCTTCCTCAAGCAGAAATCTGCAGCCAAGACGTGACTAGTCCAAATACTCCAGATGAGATTATCCCGGTTGACGAACCGTCATCCGCAATCATGCCAACTGCATCTGTGTCTCCAATTTTATCAGAAGAGGCGCCAGCTCCAAGACGCAATCCTTCTCGACCGCGCCAGTGCCCTTCCAAATTTCAAGACTATGTGGCTTATACAGTCAGGTATCCTGTCTCAAATTATTTGGATTACTCAAAACTCTCACCCTCGCACTCTGCTTTTTTGTCAACTATATCCACTGATTATGAGCCTAGAAATTTCGCTGAAGCTCAATCTCAACGGGTGTGGCGAAAAGCCATGGAGGACGAATTGACCGTCCTGGCTGATAACAACACTTGGAGTCTAATTCCTCTTCCAAAAGGTAAACATGTCGTCGGTAGCCGATGGATATACAAAACCAAATTCAACTCTGATGGGTCTGTTAATCGGCACAAGGCGCGCCTGGTGGCTCAAGGTTATACTCAAGAATTCGGTGTTGATTACAAGGAGACGTTTGCACCAGTCACAAAAATGACCACTGCAAGAGTTCTTTTATCTGTCTCTGTCAATAATGGATGGTTTTTGTCTCAAATGGACGTAAAAAATGCATTTTTACACGGCGATCTGGAAGAAGTCTTTACGAAGCTTCCTCTTGGCCATCCGTTAAGTACCACCCCTAATCTGGTATGTAAACTTCATAAGTCTATCTATGGGTTGAAGCAAAGTCCCCGTGCATGGCATGCGAAGCTTAGTGGTGCTCTTGCCACATTAGGATTTAGCAAAAGCTCTGCTGATTCATCTCTTTATGTCCGGTTCCAAAATGACGATAAATTGATGGTTTTAATTTATGTTGATGATTTAATTATATCCGGCAATAATATTGAGACCATTGCAAAATTGAAAAAAACTCTTCAACAATTATTTCCTATTAAAGATCTAGGTGCCTTAAAATACTTTCTTGGGATTGAAATGGCCTCATCCAAGAAAGGACTTTTTCTTAATCAACGGAAATACACTCTTGATGTTCTTCAAGATGCAGGTATGTTTTCAACTAAACCTTCTCCTACTCCTGTTGATAGCAAACTAAAATTATCTCTTGCAGGAACGACTTTTGCATCACCTAGATATTATCAACAGCTTATGGGGAAGCTTATTTATCTGACGATTACTCGTCCAGATATTACCTATGCAGTTAGTCTGGTCAGTCAATTTATGCATTCTCCAACCGTTCATCATTTCAGCATGGTCAAGCGAATTTTGAGATACCTGAAAGGCACTATTGGTCGCGGGATTGTTATGACCAGAAACAACCATACTAACCTCATGGGATATACCGATTCTGATTGGGTCGGAAATCACCTTGACCGGCGCTCGACTACAGGATTTTGTATTTTTGTTGGAGGTAATCTCGTGTCCTGGAAAAGCAAGAAACAACATGTTGTGGCTCGATCTAGTGCCGAAGCCGAATATCGTGTTATGGCTGCAGCAGCATGTGAACTTGTGTGGCTTCGGAGTCTTCTTACAGATATGGGATGTATATCAGTCTCTCCGATGAGTTTGTTTTGCGACAATCAAGCTGCCATGCATATTGCCAAGAACCTTGTGTTTCATAAAAGGACCAAACACATCGAAGTTGACTGTCATTTTATTCGTCAGCAAGTTCAATCCAACAATATCACTACTCATTATGTGCGGACCGCTGACCAACTTGCTGATGTGTTTACCAAAGCCGTGCCAACTTCCTAGTTTAATAGGCTTCTTTGCAAGCTTGGATCCATCAACCCCCTTGATCCAGCTTGAGGGGGAGTGTTGAAGATATATTATTAAGCATATTACCCATATCTACCCATAACTGTCCATAACTACAGGAATATATATAATTTGCCCATACTGTCTGTACAATTAAACTAAGTATATTAGTACTAAACGGTAACTATATCGTTAACATACTCTGCACATAAAAGACAACCAACAACCAGTCAATGTTCAAGATGATTTAATACAAATTTGCCCGAGAGCAATATTCTGTTGTTTCCATCAAATTCTTCAGAAAGGACAGGCCACCTTGTTCGGCATGACGGCATGAGGGTTTCGATTTTTGCAAGCCATCGGTGCAGACAGGTGTCAACCCTCTTCCACCATCACAGTCATGTTGCTCGGCTTTGGAGAAAGCTAACTTGGGCTGTCTTTGCTTTTTCAAGAAAAACTACCCTAAAGTGCTGTCGGAAAATATTATAGATCCCAACCTGGCAATGCAGCTTCCGGCGAAGTGCAACATGCCGGGGTCTTTCAGCTGCAAATAGAGCGCGGTGCTTGTGCCGCATGGTTGGTTGATATGTATCGTTGTTTTCCT
The DNA here is from genome assembly GCA_032356905.1 of Salix exigua. NCBI lineage: Eukaryota > Viridiplantae > Streptophyta > Magnoliopsida > Malpighiales > Salicaceae > Salix > Salix exigua. The sequence goes on from CM063596.1 coordinate 9,794,487, forward strand.
GATCAATCTGTTTGTCATTGTGCTGTAGTACTGCTGTTTAGGGTTTGACCACCCCGATTATGTTTAGTTGTTAAGTTATCGTTTTATTTTTCCAGCTCCTATGTATGCGTGTGATGGGAAAAATAATCAAGTCTTTATTACCGAATTGGCTGAGTTTTCTCTTCAAAAAGCTGTCGTGACTCACGAGGCAACTTTCTACGAATCTAAGAACCAAAATCCCAAAACTAGGGTTTTTTTTCCCTTCAAGATGAGAGGTCCAATGGATGTGGCACCACATGGAAGAGGATGTACTCTCCTTTTATTGCTTTCCACTTTTCTAGTGATCACTTTTCTGGGTAAAGCAAGTTTCAAGATGACATATTGTTTATTTGATATGGGTAGGACGACAACATCTTCTGTCCATGGCACACAAAATAGGATAAAAGAATCATTAAGAAGATAAATAAATGTGACCTACGCAAAACATTTAAAAGGAGCGAATGATTCCATGGATGTTAATATATAGGATACAAAATTAAAAAATAGTCCCTCCAGTTATCTCAATTCTCATTTTAGCCCCACTCTTTTAACCTTTTTTTTAATTATTAATAAAGTAATCTCGCTACTCTCATAATAATTCAAGTAATAATAAACAAGCTTTCACGTTTCAAAACCCCTAGTTCATATTTGAAACGCATTTAAAAACACTCCTAAAAGGGTTTATCTTTTCTACCCATTTATTGAATTTTAATTTTTAAAATATTACCTAATATATAATAGGATTGGGCATTCCACTGTGGATTGTGAGTGTAAACACTGTGGATTGTAATAGTATATTTTTGGGTCGGGTCGGTTCTCGGTTCAGTTGGTTTGCCGGTTTTTCGATTTTTTTTTATCATTTTTGCACAGTGAAATAACGCTTTTAGCCCTCGAAAAAGACAAAAAAAACCGGTTATGGATGGAGAGGCTCCGCAGTAATTGTACAATTTTGGACCGGACCGACCCGGTCCGCCTACCTTTTGATTATTTTATATTTTCCGGAAATGGATAATTATTGATATGGCCCCTAATACGACAAAATTGTTGACTTAGGCACAGGGCTACACCGGTAATTGACAAGACTTTTTATATTTTTTTCCTTTATATTCTCGGCTCGTGTGTCACACGCGGCCGACAGTTCCGCCTCACACCCTCTTTAGTGGCACACGAGTGGTGATGGCGTCGCCGGAGATGGTCTACCGGCATCTCAGTCGATGCGCCTCCACTTGGTCTCCCTCCCCGTGTGGCGTGTTTTGTCCTACGACGTCCGTGGACGCGGCAGTGTCTAGTTAAAGCAGCTGTAGTCGTTTCTCTCTCTCCTGCACGTCAAAGTGCAGGAGAGTCCTCGAATTGTAATATTTTTTCATTTCGGTCCCTGTACTTTTAATTTTGTTTGTGGTTTTGATTTTTGTTATATAAGTTTTGATTTACTTCGATTGGGTCATTCGATTGAAAGTAATTGAATGTGCAATTTTCACTTCGATCCTCATTCTTTTAATTTCTATATTGGGTTTAAATAACTCAATAAATTCGGTACAACAATTTTAATTTTTTCAATTTTGTCCTTTGATTGAAATTGATAATAAATTTGATTTTCATTTCGGCCCTTATACTTTTTTTTTAATCCCTTGATTTCTTTTTATGATTTTAATTTTGTTAAAGTTTTTATGGTTTTTTTTACTCTTTCATTTATTTTATTTTTTCATTATTAAAACAACAACAATAATAATTTAATTATTTTTTTTCTTACTTTTTTTTGTTAATGTTTTTTAGTCTTTTCTTACTCGGGATAATTTGATAATTTTGATTGTTTTGGCAGTGATAAGAACGATAGTTTTTGTTTTTATTTTATTCTTTTGTTTGATCTTTTGTTGAAGTTTTTAGGATTTTTTTCTTCCATTTTTTCCCTTTCCTTATTAACACAAAAATAAAATAAATAAATGAAAATAATAATAATAACAACAACAACAATAACAATAAAAATAACAATAATAATAATTTAATTATTTTTCTTACTTACTCTTTTGTTAATGTTTTTGAGGTTTTTTTCCCCTATAACAATTTGATAATTTTTATTGTTTTGACAATGATAACAATGATAATTTTTAGTTTTTATTGTATTTTTTTGTTTGATCTTTTGTTGTAGTTTTTACAATTTTTGTAATCTTTCATTCATTTATTTAATCTTTCATAATAATAATAATAATAATAATAATATTTTAATTATTTTTCTTGCTTTTTATTTTTTTTCCACGGTATAATTTGATGATATTTATTGTTTTGATAGTAACAACAATAATAATTTTAGATGTTAAGACTCCGATGCTGCTATTGTTATAATATTTTAAATTAATATTGCTTCCTTTTTCTTTTTTTTTATTTTTATTTTCTCTTTGTATTAAATGATTTTTATAATTTTACTTTCTGCACAATAATAACGATGATTTTAGTGATTAATTTTTTTTTCTTCTAAAAATATTTTGCTTTTTTTTTAATGTTAGTTCGCGTTCTTTTGTTTTTTTTATATAACGCAATAGTTACGTTCTAAAAGATATAATTCATGCTTGCACAACAAACTCTACTTAAAAATTTAAATATTTTATCTCCTAATCTATTATTTTTTTTATAGTTATATCATATAAATTTATTGTTTTGAATTTAATTATATTAAATTATATACACAAAAATTCTCGTAGAATACACCGACAATATAGCTAGTATTATATATAAGATGTAGTATTGAAATCATTTTTTAGAAAACCTTAATCTTGGTCGGGGGTAACAACCTGTCAAAAATAGTCATTTTATGATAATCGGAAAGGAAAGAGAGAAAATAAAGTTGTACGGTCCCTAGCATAAAACATGGAGAGGTGGACTGGAGAGCACATTCCGCTTCATGTGTCTGCTTCTAGATACTGGTTTGTTTGGAGTTAAGTAATTTTTATTTAAAAATATATTAAATTAATATATATTTTTTATACTTATTTTTAATATATTAAATTAAAAATAAAATAAATTATTTTTATGAATACAAGATTTTTTTGATTTTTTTTATAAATATATTAAAATATATTTTTTATTTCATTAGATCATAATCTATTTTTTAAAAAAAATTAATTTAAAATAAATAAATTAATAAAGCTTTACTCTGATCCCTCTCTAATCTCTATACAGGAATATTGCTGTAGCTTTCTTAGCTGATTCCCTTTCAATTATGTCTAATCACAAAAGAAAGTTCCCTTCAGAAAGTGTAACCAACAAAAAATAAGCATACTCGGTACCCTTTATCTCCCCTCCTCGAAGAAGACCACAGAGTCATCGGAAGTGATGGCGTGTGAGAGCAACGGGTGTAATGGCAGCGATCCATTTATCTCAACTCCATCACAACCATCACTCTCTACTTCTCCAACTCCTCAAAAAATCCCCAAAGAAAATGATCAATGCTTTAGGTGTAACAGGCTTGGCCACTGGTCCAAAGATTGCCCCAATAAAACTCCCCCAAAATCACTGGCCTCAAGCCCTGGATCATCCTCGTCGCCTTCAGTGCAGGGTCCTTATCTACCAGTGGTTCGATGCCCTTGTGGTACTTGTAAGGTTTTAACTTCGAAAACCGATAAAAATCCTGGCAGAAAGTTCTACTCTTGCCCGGTCAGTAATCTAATGTTGTCCAGTGTACACCTCATGTCCTACCTTTCCCTTATTTCTCTTCCATTGCTCTTTTGCTGTTAATTTTCAGGGAGGGTGCGGATTCTTTAAATGGAGTGACGACATTGTTGCTAGATTTAAAACTCCTATGTGTCAATGTGGTGCCGGGACATGCAGTTTGAATATTGTATCAAGTGGTCCAGATAGTGGCCGATGGTATTTTGCTTGTCGAATCACGAAGGTGCGCTCTCTGACTTTTGCTTCGTTTTCCTTTTCAACAATTTTCTAACCTGTTTTGAGCCCCGGGTCTTCATTTCTCTCTCTCTCTCTCAATAATATGCCATCTGTTCATAATCACCGTGTCGGGCTGGTGCTGTTCTTCGTTAATCTTATCGGATTCGACTCTTCCATGTTCTCCAGATCATGATCTATCGTGTTCGCAAAGCCCACATCACATTTTAATCAACCTTTGAGGTTTTTACTCATCAATAGTGGGTGGTTATTTCATATTTTATGTGAAGATTAAACAAAAGCCTTACTGTTGATCTGTATTCAACAATTTAGATTTAAAAACTTGATATGTCGTATTTTCAAAGACAAGAACATGAAACTGACCCTTATAACAGCTGTCCCGCTCTAAATTTTCTCAAGAAAACCTAAGAAAGTCCCTGGCCACACCGCGGCATCACCTCTGGAATATCAAGCTGGTTTGGCAATGCTTTCCAATATTGTTCCTGGCTGTAAACTCGTGGTCTTTGGGCGAGATAGTCAAAGTTTAAACATAATTTTGCCTGTGTTTGTAAATGATGCTGGTCTTGATCTAAGCAAAGTGGTTTGATTTTGAAACAGGGCCATGGAGCTTGTGATTTTTTCCAGTGGGCAGATTCTGAAGGGAATACCATGCAGAATGTGCAGGGAGATGAAAGCAGGGGATACCCTGCCCCTCGGTCATTGTTTCCTGGTAACCAGGACCTTATTGTAAACAATGAACCGTGCAAGCAAGACAATCAGACTTCTGATATTGGGTTGGAGTCAACAATGGCGGGGAGTGTTGAGAATTATGGTAGCACATCCATGGCTTCACTTATCAGAAAAGATGAGGTCCTCGTTAGGGACCTGGTCATGCAGGACCCTGGGTCTTGGGATCATGATGTAGTGACAGCACCTCAAGTCCCTCCACTAATATCCAAGCCTGAGATTCCTTGCCAAGAACAAGAGTTGTCTTTGCAATTTTCTGCTGACAGGCACACAAAAAGTGAAGGTATATTTTTTTTGGGCACTTCATTTCTCTGTTTATTGCTGTCAGTTTGTGTTGATCATTTGCATTATCGCTACTATCATTTCACAACATTCTGTAAATTCTTAATGTGTTGTCAAATTTAAAATAAGGTTGAAGTATTAGTTTCTCTTAGTCCAAATAATCTAATTCTTTTTTTCATGGTCAATATGTAAAGGGACTTGATATGGAAAACCTAGGTGGTTGATAGTAGTAGGTGAAGTCCTGGAAGTCAAGGTAATTAATAGTTGTGGTAGTAACAAGTGATGTCGGGTAAACTAAGGTGGCTAATATCTGTAAAAAGGTTTTTTTTTTTTTCTTTATGGATGCGAGACTCTCTCATGATAAAGTTAGTAACTTTGTAGAGAGAATACAATGATATTTTAGAGAGAAAGATTTTGAAAATATATATGCAAAAAATGTTAAAAATGAAAAGATTATGAAACTTGAGTTTAAATGATTTATAGAGAGTATTTATTGAAAATATATATGCAAATCTTGTTTTTTTGTGAAGAGAATGGACTAAAATATAACTTTACCATTGTGACATTTTTAGTTGTATTCTTGTTCCTTCTAAATGTTTTGGTTGTCGGGCTTAGACCATCATGCCCAAGCCCATACATCTTGGGATGCTCACTGGGCTCTTTAGAAGATTCTTGTGGCTTTTGTTTTAAGCTTTTTTAGTTCCATCAATTTTTCTTTTTTCATTTTGGTTTTGGTGGTTGACTGATGATGTTTATCAGTTTTTACAATTTCATGTCTCTGTTTGATTGGGTAGGGTTGCTATGACCCCTCTTGTTAGTTCCTGATAGGGCCTCTTGCTGCACCCTTCTTTTGCCATAAATATTGTCCATTCATTTGTTCGGCTGTTTTTCTTCGTCAAATCTTAAGTTCTAACACCTTTACATCTTCAGTTCTAACACCTTTACTCTGTAATAGGCACTTCACCTTTTGATCCTGTTACAGAAGATGTGGGTGATACTGAAGGCCTAACTCTCGCAGCAGACAGTTCATCAAATGATGTTAAAAGTGATAAACACCAAGGTCCATTTCTACAATCTCCTGGAGAGGACGCTGAGCATCCAAACTGTACTTTTCAGGTGCCTTCAGGGACGAAAACCGTGGCGGAGAACAGTGATGCATCGAAGTTAGCCTTGAAAACATCTGGGAATTGTTTGCTCGACTTTCTGCAGTCTATGGATCAGACTGAGCATGAAACAATGTTGAAGGCGGCAAAAGTCACTTTTGATAATCTGCGCCATCTCCCGATTGACTATGCGTCTTTTTCCAAGGCTGTGAGGGATTACATTGATTGCAAATCAAAACTGGCTGGAATATCGGAGTCCATGGGCGGAGACTTTTCTTCAGATGAATTACTTGGCCATTACAATGATAAGAAAACTCATTTTGATAACATTTCTCAGCGCCATGTGGAGGCAGTATCTGCTTGTGAAGCTTCTGAAAACCGCCTCCAATCACTTCGTGGAGAAGTTTCACGTGTAAAACATTCACTGCTTCTACTGGAGAAACAATTGTCTAGCTGTGAGGCTGAGACTTTGAGGTGCAAGTCTCGTGTTGCTGAAATTTCTAACATCAAGTTAGAATCAGAGAGAAGCTTGGATGCTGCATGTGAGAGAATGGAAAAAGCTGACGAGAGGGATTCAATGGTAGAAGCAGCAAATGCAGCATTAGAGAATGCAAGGGCCCAGCTTCCTCAATGACGCCACAGCACTTTCGATTTGCTGCTGCAGTATCAAACAATCTAAGTCACAATGTCTGTATATACTTGAAAGCGAATCTAGCAACTTAAGGCATGCTCCTCGCACTTATAAACACCTAGACTTGGATGTTATGTACAATATTATCACGATACATCTTCCTAGTTAGTCTAATGTAGTACATGTGCTGCCTGTCTCCTCGCACTGACAGCTACTGTTTCGTTGTTTGAAAGAAGGAACGAAGTGCTGACCTGGGTAAATGAGTGAAGGTTAAAACTGAAGGAGCCAGCGAAGGCTGTCACTGAGGGGCCAGGGAAGGTAAGTGGTAAGAGAATTATGTAAATGGTAAATTGGGATTGGAAAATTCAGGTCAACCATTCATTCAGGGAAGGTAATGGCCTAATAGCAGGGGTTTTCACGTCCTTGAAGTTTTAAGTTTTTTAATATTTGGTCTTTGCAGTGTGGGGTTTGTTTGAGTTGTTCTTGTCTTTGTAGTTCATCAAACATTATTTTTATAATGTTTCAATACAAAACAGATTTGGTGAATGACATACTGTTTATTTGATACGGGTAGGACATCATCATCTTCTGTCCATGGCACACAAAATGGGATAAAAGAATCATGAAGAAGATAAATAAATGTGACCTACGCAAAACATCAACTTAATCTTGCAGATTCATGAAATCAGCTTGCCATGATCCACTTGAAGGTCACGATTCACATCTGGGCCGCCACCACATTTGATTTCACATTCTCGTATACATTTTCCCGGGTCACCTTGAGACTTGCACTTGAGAACACAGGGAGTGAAGCAGTCTGAAGCAGCCATTCTCGCATGACACAGAATCATCAACACCAGCATCAGGACCGAGAGAATTTTTGCCCCAATCCCTTTGCCCTCCATGTCGATCTCAATCAAAATTACTTTCTCTCGGCCTTCAAATCGTTGTAGTTAGGGCACTGGAATCCCTCTACGTTTTATATATACACGTATAGCGGGTCTTGTAATTACTATAGGTTGAATGCAATCCTTAATTATATTTCAAGACTCGAATGGAAGGAAATCTCACAAATCTCGAAGTAAATGGAAGGAAAAAGACTGAGTCATCATTGTTAATTTGTTATTACAGGTTGAATGAAATCCCTAATTATATTTCACCACTTAAATGAAAATAAATCTCACAAATCTCGATGTAAATGGAAGGAATATGATTACTACAAGTTGAATGAAATCCTTAATCATATTTCACCATTTAAATGAAAATAAATCTCACAAATCTCGATGTAAAAGGAAGGAATTCTAGGTATGTGTAATAGAAAAATTTAGAAAATCATTTTGTAGCAAACAAAAATGGAAACAGTTTTCTTATTCTTCCAGAATTAAGAGGTATAATAATAGTTAAAATTGTAATTATCTATCAATGTCATTGCTTACAAACAATTCCATTCCAACTAAAAATGTTCATTCTTTTCAATTTCTCTCCCTCTGATTTTTTTTTTATTCTTTGGAGGAGGGGGAATGGCTGTCACGGAAGGCCCGCGATCAGTTTCTTCAACATCAGATGTTATAACAGCTACTTGCTGTGCAAGTGGGCTATGGTGAAGATGAAGAATCCTGCAATCCGGATACCATAAATAAATAAAAAAGCATAAAAAAGACAGTAAAAATGGAATCACAAATCTGGGAGAGAGTTTCAAAACCTTTCATGCAAGAATTAGAAGCCCCTGTTCAGGAAGCAACACCATAAAACACAACTAATGTATCTGGTTTGAGTCAGGATTGTGATTATGATTCCTTTTCAAAGTGATTTTTAATCGGAAACACAACTCAAAGTTTGGCCTGTAAACTTGTTAAATGACTCCGTTCAACTTGTTTAAACCACAAGAAGCTAACAAGTCTGGAGAGAATTATTGAATAAAGATCCAGCTATGGCCCCGTCCAAGTTAAACCAAGCCAGGGGTGAATACCAAAATGCTCATCATATCATCTTCCATTGCCCAGCCAAGAAGCAGCGATACGGGGTTAACGATGCAAGCTAAATGGTCAATGAAAAGTTCAAAGACTAATATACCAGATTCTACAAAGACAAGCACAGGCAGACAACCTGAAGGGGTCTATAACCTAAACTTCAATGATGTAATAGATAAAATGACTTCGATGGCAGGGTGTTAAAATTGAAAATGGCGAAGAGTGGTTTAGAGAGGAGCAATACCACAGAAAATGCATCTCCATGGTAGGGGTAAGCTGCTGGTATAAATCTTTCATATTCATTATGTTTACAGGGCTGGACTGGAATCTGCAATTCAATCTTCAAAAACCCACGGCATCAACAATGGCAGCTATAGCAGAAAAAGACATCATACTTCTTCAATACTCAACAAACTATAATACTGAATATAGATACAATAAAAACTATCTGTATTGCTGAACTTAAGAGGGCTGTAAGCAAATTGATTAAGTTGGCTAGATTTCAAGCTATTGTGCCATTTATTTCCCCCTTTTTAACTGTAACTTCATCTGGTAGCTAGGCAACTTATGAAAAAGATTCATGAAGAAAAGCATAAGCAAAACTACATGTTACATTGTTCATCCTGACTTGTTATAACTTAACAAGATCCCAAGCAACCACCTATTATGCAATGAAAGCAAAAAGACAGCAGTGATCAAAGAAGGTATGCAGGTTTCACATGAACAAGACCAGAAGATTATGAAAAAGGCATCGCACACCACTGCAGAAGCCTCCAGTCCAATCAATTGGAAATTCCCTTTTGAAGAATCTGTAATATAAAATGCTGACTTTGAAAATCAGCAATTATTTCGGACTCCCCCATAACACTTGTAAATTATCACACGAACTTTTGGCACCATCCATTAATGCTCACTGGTTGGTTAGTTAAATCCATGCAGGTGGATTTTGCACCTTACAATGAAGCATTAGAGTCATTGTTTCCCTCTGAATTGCCAAGGAAATTAAAATTAAAAAGTTCACAGTAATGGTTAAAAGGGGTTCCAAACCAAAGGTGTCATAAGAAATGCTAGCCATGAAGTACGAGAAGAAAAATAATTACCTGCTTTAATAGGGATAAGCTTGTACTCAATCTTGAACCGGAAAACCCATACAAATCTAGTTAGAGCCTTGAAAGATATGAAATACAGACCTTGCAGAACATTTAATTATGGAAAAGAAAGCTTCAACAATGGAGGAAACCAAAATTCACATGCATATACATGCTCAGTAATCAACCAGCTTACTTTTGTATCTGCTGACAAGGTCTCAAGAACACAGGGGCTCATCATGTAAAACTGCACTTGAACATCATCTGCCAGATATTTCAACAGAGTATTCCTGCAATCAATGCCAAAACAGTTCTGTTTTCAATTATCTATAGTTTATTTCTCCAGTTTAATAACAAGGAGAAAAACAACAAGAGATCCTGTAAAGTGCAGGTTCATCTACTTTCCCAACTTTGCGGTGTCTTGCATCTACGGCCTGTAATTCACGAACTGCCTTCAATAAATGCATTAATAAGGACGTAAGGTGATCGCAAGCTGTATATAGGTATAATTTATAATACCTTCTATTATATTTGAAACTTGTACATAAGTCTATTTTATTTGATGTTTGATTTTTATTGAATAAAAAGAAAATGGTAAGATATAAAATCATAACCTAAAAACTCAAACTGTTATATAAAATTATAAAATACAATTTATATTATTTTCTATGAAAAACAAGAAAGAAAATAGCAATTTTCATTTCCTCGTGTTCGGAATGAGTTCATGTTCAGCAATATTAAGAGATCATACCATAATACAAATGAAAACATCCTCACACTAAGATGAACTCTATCGTGGAAAACTCATTTGTTGAGTCAAGAAATGCCCATTTCCGGATTTCACATGTCTGGTATAAAAAATAAAAATAACCTGCTGTCAGTAGCATTTTGCATTATTTGTCCAGCATGATAACAACATCCATTTGAACTTCACCTTCATAACTGTTTCATAATGTTATATTTTAAAAATATTTTTGAAAATAATTGATTTTTTTTTATTATTATTTTAGATTAAATTTTATTAACATATAAAAAGATTTAAAAAATATTATTTTAATAAAATTCACAATTATTAAGTCAGACACAAGTGCCAAAAAACAAGTATGAAGAAGTCCCAAGTTGTAGTTTCACGAGGCATCATTAACTACATTGTCACTGCTGCCCTTGACAGATAATCACATGAAACGACAAAAAGAAATAAAAACTAGTGAGCCATGTTTATAAATTAAATTTATTATACAAGTTGAACGGGTTAATTTAATAGCTTAAAAATGCACCATTTTGTTTGATTTTTTTAAAATAAATTGATGTCATTTTAGTTTTAATTGGATTTAACTATGAGTTGACTTTAAAAAAAGAAGATAAATGAGAGAAAAACACCCGCAGAGCAAGTATATTTGGGAGTTTAGTTGAGATTAATTTTGAAATTTTTTTTGTTTAAAAATTTATTAAAATAATATTTATTATTATTTTTTTAAAATTATTTTTGATATTAATACATTAAAATAATTTAAATTTAAAATAAAATTATATATTTTTTAAATATTGAAAATAACTTTTGAAACACAGTTAAATAAAATAACAGGATTGGATAACCCTTCTATGTGGAAAGCGACCGTGAAGAAGGAGGAAAGTATGACCCTTTGAGACATTTGATTTGATTTTTCCTTTAAATTATCTTTTTTAGTTGATATTAAAAATAATCTATAAAAAAATAATATTTTAAATAAAAAATAATTAAAAAAACAGCAACGAAACAATACATTGCTACGACGCTGCAAGTGGATGACGATAATTGACGCCGACAATAAACATAGAGAGATAAAGCTCCTTCCCCTCTCCTCCTTCGTAAACTAAAAGCACCCTTAACACGCTTTCAGGTTCCGTTCTTCATAGCTCCTTCGCTCTCTCATTTGTTCCAAGAAAAGCAGCTAAGCTTTCTTAACCCATCATCCTAATCTTCGCGTATTTGTCAAACATTTTGATAAACTCCTGCTGTTTAATTTCTTGATTGGAGCTTTCTTGAACTCTTTGTGACAAACTGGTGGGTTTCGCTTACGGTTTTCTTTAGTATTATTAATTATAGAGATGATGCTGAGCCCTGTTTTCCTTTCTTATTGTGAAGGAGAAATGATCAGGCTGTTTAAAGTGAAGGAGAGACAAAGGGAACTTGCTGAAAACGCCAATGGAAAGTTACCTATCAAGAAACAAAGTGCAGGAGAATTACGTCTTCATAAAGGTTGTTCTACATGTGCATCTTCATCACGATCTTTTAATTGCTAATTATAATTACTTTCATTTAATCCTGCTGGAAAAAAACATTATTTTTCTTATCTGGGTCTTGCTTGCTTTGTTAAGATTTATACTTTGACCAACTTTCAGATGCTTTCAAATTGTTAAATTGGGTAGAAGAGAAAGTTTTGATCTTTAGCCTTTTATGGTTGGTTAATGGGTTATCCTTCATGAATTCCATTACTGAAACTAGGATCAGCTACCTGGTTGTTATTTTCATCAAGAACTGAAATACGATTTTAAGTTTCTTGGTTATGGCGCACTGGTTTCGGATTTTTCATTAAACTAACGTTATGATGTTACTCATAGATATCAGTGAACTGAACCTGCATAAAACTTGCACACTGGCTTTCCCGAATGGCAAGGATGACTTGATGAACTTTGAGGTTACCATTCGACCTGACGAAGGATATTATCTGTAAGTAATTTGTTAGGCAACACTCAATTCCATCTTAACTTTGCTCTAAAAATTGATTGCAAAGGCGTCCAGGATCCGAAAACTTACATTTCCTTCCCCATATTTCCCCAAGACAAATCATATTTTTTTAAGGGTTTTTTATGCCATGTTTCCTGGGTTATATGTTTCAATTACTTAACTAGATGCACTTCTTTTCCCGTCACAGAGGTGGCACATTTGTGTTCTCATTCCAAATTTCTTCCATCTACCCTCATGAAGCACCAAAAGTCAAGTGCAAGACAAAGGTAGTTAAGCATGTTCTGTTTTCCAACTCAACAAAAAGCCTTTTGCTAGTAACGTAGCTTTAACTGGGGTACGGTGCAGATTTATCATCCAAATATAGACCTGGAAGGAAATGTTTGCCTCAATATTTTACGAGAAGACTGGAAACCTGTTCTGAATATTAATGCAGTAATCTATGGACTCTTTCATCTTCTCATGGTATTGCCTTTTCTTCCACAATTAGGTTCTTGCTATTTTGTAGGTCCAATTTAGTTGATCTTTGTACTTGTGCATACAGGAACCTAATCACGAGGATCCCCTCAATCAAGATGCCGCGGCTGTCTTGAGAGATAACCCACAATTGTTTGAATCCAACGTGAGAAGGGCAATGATTGGTGGATATATGGGACAGACCTTCCCTCGCTGTATCTAGTAGCTGCCCTTGTCGATGGGAAGTATCTCGGTGCATGTAGGTTCATGAGGTTGCAACTTTGGTCACATCCTCTCCTCATGTGTGTTGATGCTAATTCTTCAATATATTGCAAGGCCAATACGAAGGTGCGTGTATGACAATGTATCGTTGTGATGTGTCTGATACTGCCTGTAGTATTACTACCCTGTTTCTCAATGTGAATCAATTCGGCAGAATCTAGTCATGTAAATATTTCCTTGATGTTGGCAAGGAAATACTTTCTCCTTAGTTCAGTCTTGAAAAACAAGTAATGCATTCATATCGTATTAAGACTATCTTGTATTTTTGAAGACCATAGCTGAAATACCAGAGCTGCTGATTTGAACTCTTGCTTTGAATACTTGGAAGTGTCAATAAACATAGTGCTGCTGGTCTTCCTACAAGGCACTCATTAGAATTTTTCATTTTGAATCAAGACACAAGTAACCCTTGTCGATTGTAATTTATTTTTCATAAAAAACAGAGCGATTTCTGATTAGGGCATAAAGCTGTTTACAGCTTCTACTGTTTTATTAGAACACTGCCCAGTGATGGTAACTCGTTTCGAACTGCTCTTTTTATCTGCTCACGGTGGCTAATGATTCGGTTTTAACAGCGCTAGTTGCGGTTTTCACCAGGCGCAAATGAAAAGGACCAGGCAAATCTTTTGACTACCTTACCCTCCCTGGTGCTCAGCAAAAGCTAGGTCTATTGCACCTGGCTCTGTTGTGCCATCCCCATAAAGGATTTCTCAGCCATATGGAGATCCTCATCTAATGGATTCCATGCTGAACATTCCATGATGGACTAACTGAGTGATTACTGTAAAGCTGTATAATGAGCAAAACAAATCAATTGATGACAATCATAAACTCGGAAGTGCAAAATCCCAATTAGGGACTTGACATTAAGTTGTCAGGCCGACATTTTACGGCATCTGATCTCTAGGGAACTTCCAAGGCACTAATAAATGCAAACACAGTTCCATACTCCATAGCAAGACATTCTATTGGCATCTGCTCACTACTATACTTGTCAAGTTACAAACACCCCTAAAATGTTGACTGATGTTTGGGAAAGCTGATCAAACTTTAACAATCCACATCTTTCTCCCCACCAAAAAGCTATAAATCGAAAAAAAGCCTTCATTTGAGCTGCCATGGAACTAAACCTTGTAGGAAATCAAAGCAGGAAGCCATCAGCGCTAACCAACTCATCAACTTCTATCAAAGGCACCTCATTTTCATTCCGGGGAACCTTCATTTGCTCTGAAGTCCCATGTGGCAACGTCTCTGGGATCCTATACAAAACTCCTTCAACCTCATGAATGGAATCCACTCCTTTATTTTTCTTGCCATTAACTCCACATGACCATACATTGAGTAAAAATTAATGCAACTCTTACTCTTTTTAAACTACTCGTGTGGTGTTATATTGAGCTGGGATTGTTGTGTTCGTTGGATGTGGTTTGGTTCTGCGCGGAAAAAGCAGAGCTTGTTTCTTCTTGGAGAGGGGTTCTTGATCAAGCACGTCTATAGGTAATCTTCTGTTGCTTGGTACACGCTCACCACCTTTATCCAAGTAAAAAAATTCAATAAACTCTTCAAGAACCAGTATCGGTGATCAATAATTTAGAATTCTTGGTTTTTCTGTCGTTTCTTAAAATCTTGAACTATAAATGATCAAAAGATTAGGTGGATGGCTGCTGTAGTTAAAAGAAAGATTGTAAATTTATGCAACGCCTGATTATTCTATAGCATAAACAGGAATTGAAACAACGAAGATGAAGTATTTGTTTGTCTGGGTCTGCGGCTTCACTCTTTCCTTAGCTGTTCTTGCTGGTATTTTAATTACCCCACTTGTTTTTCAGTCTTCTTTCTATTATTTCATTTCGTGTATAGTCTCGCTGACATTTTAAATTTTTGCGTTGAAATCTGACATGGTATCAATATCAAAACCTTTTATCATTATCTTAATATAAACAACCTCACGTAATAGCTTCAACATCTTCCAAATAGCACAAGTTACATTCTTAATTGGTTTGTGAGTCATATTTGTTGCCTATAGAGTAATTAGTTTAATACATCTTTGCTTATTTCATCAAGCTCTCCTTTTTTTTTTACAGAAATCTTCACCATTTTGGAACATGAAGACTTGGAACATTTTTTTTATTTGAGATTTTTCTCAAGAAATTGATTGACAGAGGGCAGCTTTTACAATTGGGAGTGAAGTTTCAAAGAGTAATCAACACCAAACGAGAATAAAGGCAACGTAAAAGCGAATCTTTTAGCCAAATAAATGGCTTATATAACCAAATTCAGCAAGAGCTACTGAAAATTAAGAGATCAATGTCATTCGTGGACAACTGAAAAATCTAAACTAGCTCTCTAGCAATGCAAACAGGCTTGCTCGACATCGGAATACTATCATAGAAGACAAGCAAATCTCTGGGAGGCAGCCCGTCCGAGATGGGATAAGAAGTGTAAAGCAATCTATTTTAGCACTCAAAACAACGACATTGCACATATTTACTTTGCAAGAGAATCGTGTAGAAAGGAAAGATGGTGATATCCCCCAAATGCCTCAAAATTGCAGAACCACAACTGGCAATCTATCAAAAGCACTGGCATATTTTTCATCCTTCCTTAAGTGAGCCTTTTCTGGACCTCTTCAATTCCCATGGCGGTAGGCAGCCTTTGTAGTGAGAGTGCAGAAACAAAGAAGACATGGAGACTTCCTTTTGTGGCATTGAAATTGATGAAAAGCAACTGAAAGAACTTCTCAGTCTCTTCTTTTCGCTTTCGCGTTCTTGATAATTGGGGTCATGCTGAACTTTAGTGGCCTTGAGGGCCTCAGGGAGTATACAGTTGCAAAATGAACCTAAAGAAAGAAGTTAACATGTTCATAGGTGAAAAAGAGTTTTATATATCAACTGAAACGTAGGAATTTGATGCAAAAGGTGGCACGAGGTGTATCATGAAGGAAATATATTTATGCAATACCTATTCTAGCAAGTCGATTCACCCATTTCGGTATTCGGTTCCCAGTCAGTTTGTAACATATATCCTCGCAGAAATGGTTGCAGTTCTTCACAATCAAATGATACGTATCACCGTTGTAATCAGCAGATTGGCGCTCCATGAACTCTCTAACTTGTTTATGATCTAAGCATGTCGTCCCCACAAATATTGATTTTCTGAACTTGAAACCAGGGCACTGTCGGGGCTCAACCTCAAACACACCGCTTGAAGGGTAGTCGTGGGCTCCAAAGGCATATTCCACACCGTGGACTGAAAGCATGCATAAACACAATTCATGATCTTAGGAAAAAAACAAAAACCAATGATGATTTATGAAGCATCGAATGATTCATAACATTCTATTAGTATATAATCTGATTGAAGACAAGGATGTGTAATAAGTTTTGCTGAGTGCTAACCTTCCACCCCAGAGTGAAAGATACCGAAGCCTGCCCAGTAGACATAGCCATTAGCGTTTGTCAAGTCATACACATTCAGGTAGACAGGTGCATTTTCTGGGCTAAAACCTGCTGATTTAACTTTCGGGAAGATGCAAAAGCCGGTGACTGCTTTCCCTCTGAAATCAAGGGGCAAAATAGAGCGCCACCCATTCTGTGGTCGTGATTTCATGTTTATGGGTGAAATCAGGAACAAGTCTACCTATTTCTGATCTGCATATATGTAAATACAAACATTAACCATTCCGTATATCAGTAAAATATGGAAAAAAATCAAAAGAATACGGTTACCAAACACATACAACTAATCTTTTGCATACAGTAAATGATGGTTCTTTCTAACTTGAGAGACTGATGCAGAAGAAATTTTTAGGGAAAAATTTAGTTATTATTATTTCATATTTAGTATAAAAAATATTTTCTTTTATGATTTTTTATTATTTAGTTTAGGAGATGAAATATTAACATTGACAATTTATTTTTCCCATTTTAGTCTAGAAATCCCCAAAATAATTCTATAATTATTCATCAGGATTTTCTACTACTCAAAGCAATCCCAGAGAGGACTAGTACAAGTAAGGAAATACAAACTATATCGTAATGTATTTTATTTTATTCTCTTTTTGTAGTTATTTATTCAATAATAAAAATACGAAATAAAATTCTATAAGATGACTTAATCGGCTTCCATCCTGTGCTTCAAGATCAAGCTTCAATAACTCCACGACTATGTTCTCTCTCACCAGAGATTAGGGTCAGAAATGAACATCTATTTAGAAAGACAGAAGTTAACTAAATGGACGATGATGGCTTTATTGATCAATGCAAGTTGATTTGGTTTCTAAATACTGAGTTATGGCATTAACCTCCAGGTCAGATATGAACAGATTGTCCCTCCACCAGAGCACCCCAGATCCTATCAGAGAACCCCAGGTGCTCAGTTCAATAGAAATGACAGAAAGTCAAATATATTCATACTGCATTAGACATTTACCATTTACCATTTCCGAATTCGAATTAGTAGAGAGAGAGACGAGAGGACAAATCGACAATAGTATATGGTTCAACAAAACGGCGGCACAACGGAAAATCTACTGAGTGCAGCCTCGGCTACACATAATTCTCAAAGAAAATGGCTCTTTCAAGGAGACGGACCAGGTCAACAAAACACTGAAAATGCAGAAGCCAAGTGAACAGCCACCATTGACCATGAATAATAATACAAAACAGAACGAGAGATGCAGAGCTGGAAAAAAGGCACCAAACTCATCGAAGGAGTAAAATAGGAATCAAAGAAATCAACATCAACGCGAAGAATTGTGGATGAAAGGCACTAACTTGCCTTGCTAAAGAAATGCAAAACAGATCAAGAAGTCAGAATTCCACGAAAATAATGAAAACCCAAGAGAGAAAAGTTGGAAATCATTAGCACATTGCTAAACAAAGCAAAGCCATGATATACATATACATTGATTAAAAAAAATCGACCCTCTTTACCTTTATTTTAGAGGATATTCATCCAAGAAGCATAGCATATGTGAAGAAGGGAATGCCAGAACAAAAATGTCATTTTATCTCAAGAGTTAAGAGGATAAGAAAAACACCTGAGAAAGTAGAAATGTGTGTCTGAAACCCACACATTTGTTCTTGTTTTGTTCTTGTCCTTCAGCTGACAAAAATGAAAGCTGGAGTAGGCTCAGAAACTGCTGTCTTTTCTGAAAGTCCAATGAGGAAAGAGAGAAGAATCAACAATGACAGAAGAAAACAATAATATTTAATAATTAAATTTACTGAAAAAAGGTAAAGGTAAAAGCAGATGGGACATGAGTGTTGACTGGATTGCTTTTGGAAATCGGACTCTATTTTCTCCCCTGTTTAAGTGATATTTCATAACCAAGATTGAATATTTCACATCGAAGAATAAATATTTTTGAATGAAAACAGAGGAATCAGAAGAGAATTTGAATGACAATTTAAATCTAATTATGAAAAACTGAAATAATAACTACTGTGCTTGACATTAATAAGTAGCAATTGAAATAGCATCATATATTTCTCATTGATTCTTAAATAAATATAACAAATCTTGTCATAAAAGCAATTAAAATTTAGAAAAAAATATTATAAGTTGGTTTTGAATTCTATAAAAACTATCTAATTGTTTTATACACATTTTTTTATGCATTAATTCTCTTCTTCCAAATTTGAATTCTTAATAGTAAATTATCTTGCTACTTACTTCTCTAAAAAAATAGATCTTAGGTTCAATTCAGGACGTACATTTCTTTTAAAATTTTAAAACAACCAGAATTTTACTTGATTACTTAAACCCTTAAAATATGCCTTTTAAATAATAAGATTTACTAAAAAAAAAATACTACTACTTACCGTGCAAATAGTATATGCTATTATTATACATCATATATATATATATATATATATATATATATTACTTTCCTCCATATTGTTTTTCATTAATTAAATTATCATGTGATTTGTTTATTAAAATAATATTTGAACATAATATATATATATATATATATTATTATCTTGAAAGTATAAAACAATGAACAAAATAAAATATATAAAATGTTTTGCAACTTGGAATAATAGAAAGCACAAGTCTAGTTTTCGAAGCAGTGAAAATAATAAACAAAATATTGCATATAACGTAAAAAAAACAACAACAATTAAATATAGATCACGGGTTACCATCTTTCAGAAATAAACGGAAAACAAGCAGAGTTTGGAAACTAACGGAGATGATATTGCCGCTCCATTGATTTATAACGGCGCTCCGCTTGTTTTTTTTCTCCTTCTGAGATGACACAATTGCCCTTAACTAAAAAGAGCCGCATACAAACTGTTGATGTCTGCCGGCTGCTCAAGCGACTTTTTCCGGCCAGCTAAACACCTGATCCTACCTTTTGTTTCCCCACCATCACCAGTGTCCATTTTTCAACACTTGCCAGACAAAATTAGAAAGAAAAAGAGATTCTTTCAAGATTGAAAGTAACTAAAAAATAAAGAAAGATTGTTACTGTTATTTCTGCCAAGAACTGCATAATTACAATATTGAAGCAATAATTGGATTCTTGGTCCAGAAAATCAAATAACTAGCCATCATTGCAGAACCTTGCAAAAGAAATAGACCATGAAGAAACAAGGGATTACAAGGATGACACTGAAATGATCGATCCAAAAGATGATTCTGACATGTATACGCAATACATACTCATGAATATACAGATTCATATGATTCAAGCACTTCAGGGTTTTCCTTGAGTGGACTGGTTCTTACTTCCCACCAGTTACATAAAATGTAACCTATGATGATTAGTAACCATGAAATTATGTGAAACCAATAATGTAAGTTTGCAACGTTTTGTCATTAGTTTCTATGTATTAGACATTTTGTTTCCGGTTTCGAGAAAATTTCACCTCTTTAGATATTTTTTATAGATCGAGTTAAGTAAATAAAACCCCGATTATCTCGTGCTCGTATAAAATGAGCACTGTATGACTCGAACCGGACCATGAAGAGTTGTCACCATATCACGCCCCCTGTAGACTGTGTTAGACAAAAATAGTCCAAGGTCATTAAACAATCTCTTTTTTGGTAGGCTAGCAGTTTGGGAGCAAGTCCCTGCACTGGACACCATTTCTTGGAACGCCAAAAGAATTGTTCACACACACACTTCATAGCACTACTTTTGGATTTTATACACCATGTTCAAATTAATATTTTGTCTTTGTGCTGTTTTTCACGCAGCAAGAGCGTGAAAAATTACTAGCAGTGGCTGTGGGGTTAAGAGTTGAGTGGTCTTAAGCTTAAGGATGAGATCCACAATCTTCTTAAGAAATGTGAAAGAGTCAAAGATGAAAATAAATCCATAATGGCTCACCTCTTATCCTGTTTATTATGATTATTGCGTCCTTTTCTTTTCTTTTTTTCATTTTCAAGTTAATTTTCTATTGTTTTATCTGAACTTTTAGGCTTTATTTTATTAGCTTCCTAGGTATGATCATTTCTTGAAATTGATAATGTTGAGGATATATTAAGGAACGTCATTTCTGTATCTACCTTTTCATCAGTACCAATTTTGTTCAAGCTTGAATCTGGTTCTCGCTACTAATTGAACTGAGCACTGAGAGTAAACTCATTTTCTCCCGTTTCCTCTCTCCCCCTCAACATCATAATTGAATAAGCTGCTGGTTGGGCGATGAAACAGGAGGAGCTAACCAAAATACAAGAACGAGATGCAATCTCTGATCTTGTAGCCATGGAATCTGATGCTGAAAGTGAAAATGATGAAGAAACCACTTCAAGTGAATAGAACCAAACTCTTGAACAGAGTGAGATTTCTCATATCTAGCTTGAAGACAGAAGATAACTGTTTTAGTCAAGGCAAATCAGATGTTTGATGAAGATTCATCAAAAGATTAGGCAGGCATTCAGAATAAATTCTGCAGATTTGAAACTTCACACTCAAATTATTTTAAATTTACTAAATAGTGGTTTATTAAGCTGTAAGACTGAATAAATACCACCAATGTACTGAAGCTTGTCTCCAAAAGCTTCGAAGATAGGATAGGATGCAAGGTTATTTTGATCTGTATCCTAATTATGTACAATAGAGAACTCCTGAGATCTCATCCTTGCAGTTTGTATTTATCTATTGCGGAATGAGAAATGAAGTATAATTTCATAGTCTGCAAGATTGCAAATATATTTACATTGGAAGTGGAAATCAGTCAAAACACAAGCTACACAGTATTTTCTTAATGAAATTAACTCCCGTATGATTATCTTGATAATCAAAGAGGGTACGTTTAAGGAAATTAAACTAGCAGTTTCCGGCTACCACAGCAGCAACTAAAAAAATCAACTATATCCAGTTTTTAACAATGTTTATTGCAAGACTGCATCAGTAAGAAGAAACTACCAGAAATTCACCTGGGACATTAATGCATATAAAAATCATGGTGGCTATTACCAGAAATTCACCTGGGACATTAATGCATATAAAAATCATGGTGGCTATTTTTTTTTCTCCCTTTCATTTTCACCCGCCATTATAGGTAGATGTATCATGAACATGAGACTGAACTATGAAAACCAGCATCCTAGTTCAAAGACAACATGACATTAACTAAACTTCTACTGCAAGATAGATTGGAGTGGCAAGACTGGAGCTGTGAGGAGGGAGTTTAATTAAACTAAATTTACCTCTTCGATTGCAATGTTCAGGATCAAGGAAAATATGTTCAGTTTTCGCTAAGAAAGTCAGACAGAGATAACATATAGCAAAATGCCCATGCATTTCTTTGTATCAGATTGGTATGTTTACTTGCAAGATACAACTACAGGAAAGTAACAAAAGTTATTGTGCTAGAAAAGAGATTTAAAGAAAACCATCTGTTTGGGAAACAAAGGGTTGCAAATGGTTCATAAGCTACCTGCATAACCTGTAATACAATGGCATAGAATTTGCTCTGCCAGAGGAGCAAAATTTCCAACATGGACATTTGATAAGGATTGTCAGGGGATGCTGCTGCTGATCTCATTGGGTCCTAGCTGTGACAGTTTTGGCCTTACAATTTGTTTTGGACAATTCATTACATGTCTACAACATGATTGCAGGATTGAGCATGAAAATGTAGAGGCTATCTTCTGAAAAGCAGGAAAGAAACACCAATCCAAAAATTTATCATTCCGATCCATCAGGGAAAGGGCTCAGTGCATCTTGCTTGCCATTGAAGTAGAATTCCACCACTGCTTGCATACGTGGAAGCTTATCAGGATGGTAGTTTACATGCACAATCACTGGCTTGAGCTTTCTCAAGTTGGCATTTTTCCTCACAGTTTTGAAGAGGACCTTGCTGTTCATGAAGAGATAGAAATCCATAGTTCTCCTGGATGCATAAAGTCCATCATACCCAGGATGTGAAGGGAAAAAGAGTTCCTCGTTGAAAACTGCCTGGTCCCAAGCATTCCCACGAGAGAGCCGATTGGCAACACGATCCAAAAGCTCGATTGAAGGAATTGTGGGTCTAATGTAGAAAAACCCGGAGTTGTAAACCCATATCCGCATTGTATGGGCATATCTAGCCCAACCCATTGCAGGTTCATCAAAAACATCATTATAACCATATACTGTCATATTATTGTGGCCATCACTCATGGATTCCACATCCGAATCTCTATAAAGATAATGGAAAGGATTTTGCAAATACACGATATCAACATCTGAGAGAAGAACACTATATCCGAGCTGCAAAAATTCCCTTAAGATATGAAATTTCAGTCCTGAAACAGCATGGTTGCCACCAGTCTTTCCTACAGAATCAATTCCCTTGTCTGGGTCTCTCTTATACACAGGAATGTCATTTGATTCACAAAACCTGGCAATCTCATCATCCAAAGCAACAACCAAATAGTTGGGTATCCCTACTTTCTGGATGCTTTTAAACCAAACCTCCAACATGTCCTTTACATTTGAATTAGCCAAAGCAACTATAAGTTCCTTCCCGACAGCAACTTTCTCTAAAATCTTTGCTAATCTTGGGTTCACAGAATCATCTGGAACGATTGTCGGATTTGTCCTTAAACCCTGAACAGTACCAAAAGGCCCAGCTTTATGCGGTTCACCCAACACCAACACTTGCTTCTCTGCATGATCTTTACCTTGTTCAGCTAATCTAAGCTTTTCAATCAGCACATTAACCTGTCTTTTCAACTCAGCATTTTTATCCGATACAGCCACAAACTCAGCTTTTAACATGTTCAGATGATCAGATGATTCACATGATGTTGATACAGCCTAATAAAACACATAATTAAAAACATCAGCAGAACTATCATTTGTGTTGAAGAATCTAACCCTACAGACCACCCATCCCATTCAAAGCTGCCAGCTAGCTAATGAAACTACCAAAAGTGTAAACAAATCTACACAGATCACAAAAATATATATTAACAACAGTACATTGTTGTTGATCTCATTCTAAAACCACTTAGATTTGAATCATTAGGATGAATAAACACAGTTATATGTTAATTAAAATTTCCCATCTAGCTGAAAGATGAATATGGCAAATCAATTAATCCAGTTTATACAAACAAAAGAAAAAACCACAACTTTATTTCCAAAAATAAAACAATATAAGAATCCCCCAAATAGAAAGACTAAATAGTGCATCTTGTAAATCAATAGGGAATGACTTAAAAACTTCAAAAAAAGTGGAAAAGATCAGAACTGTAGCGAAAATGAAACCTGGGAAATGGATCTTGTGAGATGGTGATGGTTAAAGTGAGGAGAATTGGAAGAGAAAGCTCCATGAGGGAAGAAGAAAGCGAAGATGCATCCAAGGAATATTCCAATGGCAATTGCAATTGCGATTCTTGATTTAAGTAGTGATTGATTGCTGCTGCTGTTTCTCATCAACGCTCCATCTCTGCGTCCAATCATCTTTCTTGGTGTAAAATGGAAGCGGAGGTTGTGTTCGGTTTCTCGTCTTAACCTCAGATGGGTTCAGTCAAATGTTGCTGTTTTATTCTTTTTGCTAATGTACATGGAAGGTAAGAGAATGGGTTTGGTTGACTTGAAATCAATCTGTGTTGGCTGGTTCAGAAAGTAGTTGAAGAAAATGCAAACCAATAGGGCAGAAGCAGTCGCCAACTCATAACTCGAGTGGACAGATTAGTTAAGTTAATTAATGTAATCGATAATAACCTGATCCTACCAGGCCAGGCTTTTTTTTTTCCAAGTAAAATATTATCATATTAATTTATGACTTTTAGAGATTTTATTTACTCTAAAAAAACCAAATCTTCTTAACCAGTACTAATTCAACATTGTAACTCACGTTAAATCCATCTACATATTCATCCACACCAAACTATTGCTTTTAAAATAATCTTTCTCTCTCGTTAGCAGCCCCAGAAGCTGAACGGGACAGCGATGGAGATGGCTTTTCGTTTTTCAATCTTTTCTCATTCAGATTAGAGTGAAATTTGACAAGGCGTGAGCTAATAAATTGATTGAAACTATCTAATGTTTGCAGTGAAGAAGGGTAGAGATTTAGTTTTTGCCTTTTCTTTAGAATGAAGATCAAACTTCCAACCTTCACCATGCCTTGATAAAAACCCGAATCAGAGAGGATCCCAATTTCTAACTGCAGGAGCACAACGGGGGCCTTTCGCTTTAAGAACAAGCCCCCTTGCCCGGTAGAGAGCTAGCTTAAATCAATCCTTATTGGTTGTTATTGCTGAATGGATGCATAAATAAACTTCAAATGTGTGTGATATAGACGGCTAAAAACCCCCAGAGGCTCAAACAATGACAGCCTGGAATTAGCCCGCCCCCCCTGGACATTTTTATAAAAAGATACCTTAACCCCATCATGGCACCAACCTCCAAAATATAAAAAAGTTCTCCCTCTCTCTCCAATTAATACAAGAAAGTCGAATTAATGCTTCAAAAACTAGAGAAAATATTAAACACAGATGGGCCTGCCATACTTTAAATTCCAATTTTTCAAGCAACTGGAAAATGGTAATCCTTGGTTCAGTTTTTTATACATGGCCTAAATATATACAGCTCATTCTTTCCATTATAAAATCGTGAGAGGCAAACTCATTATCTAGATTCAAAAACTTATAAAAACTTAACTCCGGCCTATCAGAAAGAAAAAAGTCAACTACCACCTATACAGCTATACTCCTATAGTGCAACTCTTTTCTTAAGAGAAATCATGACAATTGAAATATCAGTGAATTCTGCTTGTCAGGAAGGAAGCCTTAATCTTCCCCGTCAGATTGTGCATCCTGGATTCGTCTGGCTGGGCCTTGAAAGCTTCCATTTGCATGTCTATCCCCTGGGCGAATCACATCACGAGCTATTTGGTTCACTGATTATAGAAAAGGAGAAAGCAATTTTATAAAAAACAATATAGACATCAAGAAGACCTTAACACAACAGTTTATTTATCGATTTAGGCAAAAATATGTTTGGTAAGCATTTATTCTAGTGCTAAAACTTCATTTATAATAATATAAGGTATTCAAATCTAAATAAGTGCTTCTTTAATCCAAATCCATACCTGATGCCAGAGTCTTCATTAAAAGTGATTTTGCAAACTGAAATTCAGCTTGATGTGCACTGACAAACTTATTCTGCAAATCCAGAAAACCAGCAGGTCACTTTCAATTTCCAAACCATTAGTTATAGTATTTCAGTAAATTAGTTTAAATGCCAAGTCCAACAAGGCACACAAGTTTACCAATTACGCCACTTGCCATAAAGACTTTCTATTTACAAAAGGTTTTTCAAACACCAAAAACTTAGAACAGGGAGATTCAGGCATGGAGCTGAATGCTCTACTGCCCCTATTCTCACTGTGCATACCATGATATTAGCATGCTAGACAAGGAAGACCCATATTTAATAATCCAATTATTTTCATCACATTAAGTAAAGGCACAAATCCTTACCATTTCTCCAGACAGAAACTCCACAAAATAATCAAGTCTAGCTTGATGCCTCAACAGGAATGGGCGTAGATGGTGCGTGTACAATTGCCCAGCTCCCTGTTAGATAAATGGCATGCTGTTATCAACATAAACTATTTTGTTTTTTAGACAATAAGTGATATACCAATATAATATGGATTTATAAACCATAATCAGATATTGTTTCCAAAACACACAGTGCTAGAATATTCATTAACCATACCAATTTCATCTGAAAGCCACTATTTTCATTCAGTTTACCCCTAAAAAAGTTAGACATGCTTGAAGGAAAACTGATCCACAAGGTAAAAGAGGAAATGAAGCTTACATTTGCAGATGGGAGCTGTAGCCAAACAAGAAATGCAAACTTCATGTGATGGTAAAGAGGAAACCTATTGAAAAAGGCAAATGAGCTTTCTCAGATAGTGATACCTCATACAGATCAAGCATTAAAACCAATAATCGTGACCAAATTGACTTGACAAAAAGGGAAAATCATTGTCAACGTTGTTAAATGAGCCTTGCATGCTTAATACATGTGTGAGTGAGTTTAAATATAAGATCAATTGAAAACTGTCATCATTTTATGGCAGCTTCATCATAGAGCTTTTTTGTGGGTTCAACCACCAAATAACAACTGGCTTTCAATCAACTATCAAACAAGGGATACTTCTGTTTCTTGCAAACAGGCTGAGTGGAGTTTTTAATGAACACAATCATGACTCCCGTTCACAGGTAAGCTTAATAGACTCCCGTTCACAGGCAAGCTTAATAAAAGAAATTCATCGGAGGTCATGATTTAGTCAAGTAAAAACAACATAGCATGGTGTAAAACATCTAAACAAAAAAGGTGATTGAATAGCATAATTTGACCATCCAGGAGGGAGCATCTCCAAGTGATTTCCCCAACACAATGGATACTTTCATGGATGAATCCCAAAAAGAATCATGCTGGGCAGAACCATACCAGGAGAGAATTTTATCTGCAAAGACTTCCGCAAGGCTAAAAGATCCATAAGCTGCAAAAGGAAAAATAACGCTCAATGATATCAACTTATCAGTATAGTATAGCAATCTTTTAATGATAAAAAAAAAAACGAGATGGTACAAACCAGCCCAGTAGAGAAGCCATCGCTGTTGAGCGATTTGATCTTTATTTTCAATAGCCTTAAATGTCGAGTAAACAGGTATAACAATTCCAACAGAACAGCTGCAGGAACCCCAGTATTCATTACCGAAAACACAACCCAATTAACTCTAACTAGAATTCAAGAAAAAAACGAGGTTTTTACCAAGCTGTCCGGACAACAATGTTGGAATTCAGTGGTGAAAGAAGCAATTGCAATCCCACCTACATCACCGCAAACAATAGCTGTTAATCATTATCTTTGTTTTTGTTTGAAGAACTTTAAATTTCATGAAAAACAGGATATTAAAGGAAGAAAAAAAAGGCAATTTTTTTTTACTCATGCGAGTTTCCTTTAGAAGATAAAAGTATTGAAAAACTAGGGGCTGGAGTAGAGTGAGAGTAGTAGAGAGAAGAGACAAGCGTCGATGTATGGATTCTTACCTCTCCTGGAAACGCCATGGAAAAATTCTTCGATTTGCAGAGAGAGAGAGAGCGCGTGTGAAGAAAAAAAAATACCTTAATGAAGTTGAACGTCACTGGCATTCCACGCTAAGAAGGAAGGGTAAATACGGGATATTAAACATATATAAAAATAATGTAGAGAGTTTCAGCAAACAGAGGTGTCGTGGTGTAGTTGGTTATCACGTCAGTCTAACACACTGAAGGTCTCCGGTTCGAACCCGGGCGACGCCATTTTAATAAACAATTCCATTTTCCTTTTTGATATTCGGTTTACCTCTTTTATTTTGGATCAATTACCGGTTGAAACCGAATTCTTCGACGCATTTTCTCTGCAAAACAACTTCTAAGCCATCTCCATTTCACCAAACCAGAAGCATGACCTTGCTTGTTACTTAAAATCACTAATATACAGCAAATTCTAGTCTCTAATTTTATTTTATTTTTAATATCTGAATTTGAAGGCTCTAAACAGTGCACATAGTCCAGCAATAATATTTTAAAAAATAAAATATTATGAATGATTCAAATATATATATATATATATATATATATATATAATTTAAAAATTAATTAAATAAATTTTTTAGACAATTTCTAACGGCTTTTAGACTTGTTCTATGTTTCCTTTTTTCCTTTGTTTTTAATAAACGCTAGTAATCCTCGAGACTAGCAGATGGGGATGCGCCTACCTTCCCCTTAGACTTCCGTCGTCTTCTTCTGTTTATCGAAACCATGATCCGCATCCGCGATGTCATCATCTCGTAGTCATTAATGGTGTCAAAATCTTCTCCTTCCGCCGTAAATGAGGGGACATCCACCCCTGCATTTACCAAAAAAAAAACATTGCGAAGCAAGTCATCGTCATTCTCATTCATAGCTCGGTTCAAACCAGGACTCCTACTCATTTTTCTGCTTCAAGGGAAAGATCATCAATCTCTTCGTTATGGCTCTCGTGCCATCATCCACAAAGAGCGTTAACTTGCAAACTTTCTTGTGGATGACGAAGAGAAGAAATAAATTCACAAAAAAACAAACAAACAGATTTTTGTAGAAACAAGAATAATGATCATGAGAAAAGGTGAGAGCTCATGGTTGTGAACATGAAGCGCTCTCACGATAGACTAGCTTTTGAATATTTCAATGTACCTGCTGAACATCAGCGGCCACTCCAAGTTTCCAACTCTCCATCCTAATCGCAGGTTGTTCAAGCTTTTAAACCGAGTTGTCATGCCAACACTCAGAGCATTGACTCACAGAATGCCTAGCGATTTCATATAGTTCTGATGTCAAGAAGTCCAGTATTGAATAGATACACAATGCTTTTGAATGGGTTCTGTCACCAGAGACAAATGTATGGACTCCATTATCCAAGTATACCCAACTACAACCAGCAAATTTCTTGGCCTCCTTTCCTCTCATCCCCTTCCTAATCCTCCCCATCTCAGCCCAGTTCCCTTCTGCTGCATAAGCATTAGCCAGCTGCACATAACGAGCTCCACTGTCACCTTCAATCTTTAACAGTTTCTCCTCTGCCTCTCTTGCTAATTCTGTGCTCTTATTCAGCCTACATGCGTTGAGAAATGCCCCAACGACAGCAGCATCTTGGTATTCTATAGGGATTCCTTGCATGAACAGGACCATCTTTTCTAGCTCGCTAGCCCTTCCATAAAGGTCAATCATGCATGCATAGTGATCAGTTTCAGGCAGTATGTGATAATCTTCTGTCATGGAATAAAAAGTTCTTTCACCCAAATCTACCAGTCCACGGTGACGGCAAGCTGACAGAAGGGCAACAAAGGTAATGGCATCTGGTCCAACTCCTCCCTCCAGCATTTCCTGAAACAGATTTATAGCTTTAATCTCATACCCATGATGGGCATAACCGGCTATCATTACATTGTGAAGGACTAAATCTCTTTCAATAACTTTCAGGAACATTTTTTCTGCATATGGTATACTTCCACATTTTGAGTACATGTCAATCATAGCAGTAGTCATCTTGATGTCCATTTCAACACCCATTCTGTATACATAACCATGAATTTGCTTCCCAGGACCAAGCGCAGCTTGGAATGCACACACACTGAGTGCACTGACAAGGATCAAAGCATCAGGAATTGCAGCTTCCGTGGCTATATACAATCTCAGAAGTTCAAAAATAGCTTCACTTCGATTCAATTTGACATAACCACTGAATAAAGCAGCCCAAACGATATAGTTCTTCTCTTCCAACGAATCAAAAAGCCTACAAGCTTCCATCATGTTTCCTTGTGAAGAATACCCCACAATCATTGAAGTGATGGAAAAGGAACTTCCAATCCCGCTTGTCAAATGCAATGACTCTGCATACTTCATATGCCCACACTTGCAATAAACATCAACAATGCCACTTTCTACAAAAGCACTTGAACTCAATCCATTCTTCAAAATCCAAGCATGCATTTCCTTACCAATCTTCAAGTTCCTTAAATCAGCACAAGCACACAAAATACTGCCAAAAGTATGTTCATTCCATTTAACACCATTCTCCCCCATACAAACAAACAACTTCAATGCCTTCAATGGATAACCATTTTGAACATAACCAGAAATCAATGTATTCCACGAAACCGAATCGTTCAAATCATTTTCCCTCCAGAACAACCCTAAAGCCATCTCCATTTCCCCTTCTCTACAACATGCTGCAACCATCGCATTCTTTGAAACCAAATCAATACCCCCTTCTTTTTCACAACCTCTAAAGATACCACAGGCCTCTTTATAACACCCACATTTAGAATACATGTCAATCAAAGAACTCACAACAAACCCGCTTCTATCGTTACCAGTTTTCACCATCTAACAGAAGCGGAATCAAAAATGGATTTTGCTTGCGCTAAGTTTTGGGATTTTACGTGGGCAGATATTATTGTGTTCCAAGAGTAAATATTTCTTTGAGGCATCTCGTCGAACAGTTTCTGGGCTTCATTTATCAGGCCGTGTTTAGAGTAGAGGTGAATGAGTTGATTAGAGGTTAATATCGGTAGTGTAAAACCGGACTTCATGGATCGGACATGGTGCATTAGTCCATCTTTCAAGGACCTCGTTACTATGATTACATGGAACAAAACGATGAATGGATTGAATTGCAGTGGGGATATTGAACAGTGAGGTTTAAGATTTGCTCCCAATGAAGGACAGGACAGCTTGTCCAGTCATGAATTTATTCCTTTTGGTCTAAATAGTTAGATAGCATGGGTCTAAGACTGCAATGAAGGGTTTTTTTTTATTATTATTTATTAGAATTCTACGCAACCAACTACACCGAATCAGAAAGAAGGTTTCCTTATGGCATTGCATAGAGTTGATATCCATTTCAAGGTTGAACAAGAAACACGGTCCCCTTCATACAAATCAAACAAGAACACACACTCGAGTCATTGAGTTAATTAGCTGTAACTACCAACTCAAAACATGGATACCATTGGCAGAAGAGAGATCGACTCGCTCCTCAGAACAAATAAAAAAGGTGCCTTCTTCTTCATTGGGCACGCTGAAACTTCAGTCCCAGTTTGACTCACAAATGTGCGAGTGCTTCACCACTTCAACGTCGTGTTTTGGTTCGTTTCTTAACATGCAAAAATATCTCATGGGCTAAAGCATTGATCCATGAAACAAAACTATGGCAGCCGAATATATGTAGCTTACATCATCTGCACCAAAAAAGAAATCAGAGAAATCACCGTCAAGTTTGTTTGAAAAAATAGAATTATTTTTATTTTTTATTTTAAATTAAAAATATATATATTTTTATATTATTTTGTTATGTTAATGTGAAAATTAATTTTTAAAACATAATAAAATATTATTTTAACTTATTTCTAAAAATAGAATGGTTGTGGTGTGGCGTCGCTACTGGATGGCGAGGACACTGTGGATGTGTTGAGTCGTCGTCGTTGTGGCTGTGGCGTCAGCGTTGATGTGGTGGCCGATCGCTCTGTGCGACTTATGTGATAGTCTTTCTTTGGTGGGTTGCTTTTGATGTCGGCTGAAGCGTCGCTGATAGTGGGGCGCCGCTGCTGAAACTTGCTGTTGGTAAACAGTACCAAAGAACAACTGATGAACATAGATTTTTTTCTGTAATCTGAACAATACTTGTTTTTTTAGAACAGTACCTTTTCTTCGATTTGAACAACAATTTTTTTCATAACAATATTCTTTTTTCCAATCTAAACAGTAGTGTTTTTTTGTTATCAAACCGATATAGGGTTTTGGACTATTTAATTGCAAGAACAATTAAAAGTCATGCTCTAATACCAAATTTGACGCGGAACAAGAAAATAATATGAATTAAGCAAGAAAAGAAAGAAGCTTAGAGAAAGAAAGAAGCAAAAGCTTAAGAAGAGAAAAGGAGATTGGAGGATTTGCAAATTCATTATTTATCAAAAATCCTTCCAAAATGATAGAAAAATATATAAATGATAGAAAAATATATAAATAACAAAACCCTAAAACATATAGCTATTGGACTCGGCTGATCAAATAAAAATGTTTAATATAAATAATTCCAAATAAATAAAAACAATAAGATAGACCCAAATGGGCTTAATCTTCCGATCAAAACGTAACAATCCTAGTCATCCTACGTCGTCTTCGTTCATATACTCGTGTAGTTTGCGGTGTGGAGTCCGGTGTTCCACTGGGAGATTTTGACTGCTCAAGACACCGTGAAAGAACATATGCCGAGCAGTCACTCGCAAGCACTCAGAAGTTTGAAGTCAAATTCTACAGCATCACATGTTTCTTTTTGTTGATTTCCGGTACCCTCTAACTAAGGAGAGTCCAAGTTCAGTTTCTCATCAGTATGGGAGTGAAAAATTAGGAGGGATAGCAGAATAGAAAGGACTATAGAGCTCAGCATCGCATTGTAACAGGAAAGTGGCGGTGGAGCTTTGAGAGGTGGTGGGGTTTTGTATTTAATTTCTGGGAAAATTCGTAGTCTTATGGAGAGACAGAGACTTAGGTGGCCTATTCTATGCGGTAAAAATTACTACTCCTTTCATAGTAGAAGAGGCAAGCGTTCTATTCAGACGTCCCTTCCCAAACCCTACGTACACCATGGCACATGGAGATCGGAGAGTGCACATTATTGTACCGAACCTGACATAATAAAGCAGAGGCAATGAAATTCCAAGAAAATAATGGGATCGTTATATATATATATATATATATATATATATATATATATATATATATATTTGAAAAATACTAGGTCATTGCTCATGCGTTGTCATGGGTATTTTTTGTATATAATTTAATACAATTAAATCTACAACGATCAATTTATATGATAGAAACAAATAAAAATTATAGATTAAAAGATAATATGTTTAAAATTTTGATTTGAGTTTGTAACGTACATATAAATTACATCTTTTCAAATATAAGAATTGCGTTATAAACGATTACAAAAGAGCGTGCACTAACATTAGAAAAAATAGCAAAATATTTGCATAAGAAAAAAAACTTACTGAAATCATTATTGTGCAGATAATAAAATTATTAAAATAAATTAATAGAAAGAGAAAATAAAAAAATAACAGGGAAAAGGAAGTTGTTCCATAATCAATTCCATAATAAACAATGCAATTTTTTTCTCGCATGTACACTGCAAAACACAGAGAGAACAACATTAATGCGAAATGACTTCACTAATAAAAGAAAAGAAACCAGATTGCAGCAGTAAAAGCTTAATTGACTAACATATAAACCGTGTGGCCAAACTAACAGAACCAAAGAGAAACAGTAATGAATCAATGGAACCCAAACCGAATGCAGAACAACCAGACCGAATCGAACCAAATCCATAGCAACAAAGGAAGAACCAACCAACCCACATGCAAATAACCCAAATCAAAACCA
The DNA here is from genome assembly GCA_032356905.1 of Salix exigua. NCBI lineage: Eukaryota > Viridiplantae > Streptophyta > Magnoliopsida > Malpighiales > Salicaceae > Salix > Salix exigua. The sequence continues at coordinate 9,828,108 of CM063596.1, forward strand.
ACCCAAAGTCCACCCGAGACTCAAATCAACATTCAATCAAAGGAAAAATCGAACCCCAACCCAATTAAACCAATTACCCACAACCCAACACACACAAACATCAAAATGAAAGCAATCTGAACCCAATTAAACGAAACGGAATTCCTAGCCCCCACTATACAGGAAGAAAAAATCAAAATCCAAACCAACCCAATAAAACAAACCAACCACAACCCAACCCACAGAAACCATAAACCGAGAGACAAAACAACAGAAAACCAATGAAATTGAACCCATGAACCCAATCGAGAAACCCAGAAATTAATGCAAAGCAGAGGGCGAAACCATACCTCATCGAGCCACAGACCAAACCAGCGAACCGAGGCAAAGAAAGGACTGATCTTCGGCTAAAACCGACCTCAAACCAGCCCATAAACACCCCTCCCCGAGAGGTCGACCGGGTGTGAGCAAGTCGACGCCCTCTCTGCCCGAAAAATGAAGATGAAATGGGAGTAGAGAGAATGAAAAGGAAAAAACCGAGAGAACCCCTACAAACAAAACCAAAGAGGCCAGCTCATTAAGGGCAAATACGCACTTATACTGCTCCGGTCCACAGTAATATGTGAGAGGGGCTACAGTGTTTCGGCCACAACGTTTATTTTTCTTGTAATAAAATGACCTAGTATTTTTCAAATAAAAAATAATAATATCAGTATTCTGAAATACTTTCAATATAATAATATGATGAATAAATTTTATATATAAAAAAAATTTTCTCTTTTAATTATAATTTTTTCCTCTTTTATTTAAGTTTATTTCTTAGAAAATTTTGATTCTTGGATTTTAGGTTGTTTTTGTAAAAAAAAAAAAAAATTACAACATTTTTATGTATAATATTTCATATCTGATATTACCAAAGAAAAAAGGAAACTTACAAACAAAATGGGTAGACAAATTTATCCAGCTTATCTACAATTAAAAATATACTGAATTATTTCTCATATGTTTTGATTACATTGTTTTTTAGGCAAGAAAAAACTCAATTCTAACCGATTTAATCTATTACAATTTTATTACTTTAATATTAAAATAATTAATTATAATATATAAAATATCAATTAATTTACTACATAAAACAATTAAGCGCAACGTGCAAATCACCTCGTGTAAGCCACTTGAAAACAACCTTGGCAGATAAAAATACAGCATTATGTTGCCAAAGGCGCCCATAACTCCCTCACTTTTTAATTGTTTTCCTTTTTTTTCATCTTGTCCAATTATTATCCTTTTTTCGTGAGACTTGAAATTGGTCTGCTCAAAAGCTGTTTTTTTTCTTTTTGTGTTTTTTTTTTTAAATTATTTTATTTTAATATATTAATATGAGAAATATTTTTTAAAATAGTTAAATAATATTATTTTAATATATTTATTAAAAAAAACCACATAATAAAAAATAACCATCAACGCATACCGCCAAATAACTTGTCGAGTCTGTTTAATATTATATTTTAAAAAATAAATTTTTATTTTTATTTTAAATTTATTTCTTAATATATTTAGATATTTTTATTAAAAATAAAAAATTTAAAAATTTAAAATATTTAAAAATAAAAATCCAAATTAAAATATTTAAAAATAAAAATAATTTTATAAAGAAACTCTAAAACATCGTATCCGGATAAATAAAAGAAAGCTCATTCACACATTTATACATTTATGAACTATGACCAGGCCGTACATGGAAAAGCAGGTAACATTTATGATCTATGACCAGGCCGTACATGGAAAAGGAGGTAACATTTATGACCTAGGACCAGGCCGTACATGGAAAAGGAAGTCTTTGTTGACCCAGAAAATCGTAGAGATCTCTTGATAGCCACACTGTGACAAATTTGACTGAAAATTACCTCATTAACCTATACTACATTGCGTGTCTGGTTAAAAATAAAATGACTGTGAGCTAAGAAAATAGTTTTGGTGTTTTTTAATGGAATTTTTATTTTTAATTATATAGAGGTTAATTTAATATAATCAGGTTGACTTTGTAGTCCAAAAATAACTTGAAATGTCAGTAAGAACTGGTTGATTAAAAACAAAATTGAAGAATACATATTTAATAATATTAAGATAATGAAACAATATTAAGATAATGAAACATTTGATTGACTTGGTTAGCATGTCAAATTCATGATTTAAATTATGAGACCATGATAATCCTATAAAAATAAATTAATATATTTGATTTTCAATATATTTAATATCGATTGATGAAATTAAAAACAATAATTCAATAAGTGATTCCGGTTAACTTATCAAACTCGTGAAATAGATTATAAGTTGAATTTTCAATTGGTTCAATGTTGAAACATGAGACTAAAAAAGAAATCAATTAAAAACATAACATAAAAACAACTTCAATTAATCTGTTGAATACATGACTTTAAATGAGACCGGTATAACCTTATAGAAAAAAAAATAAAGGAGTAATGTAGTTAAACTAAAATTAATTTGCTAAATCCACAACTCTAGTTATGAGACTAAGATAACTTCTTAAATATCAAATTAAAATAAATTATAAAACTCAATTCTCAAGTAATCATATTAGACCAACTATGAACAATGAAATTTGTAAAAGTTTTAAATAAAAAATTACATGAAAAACAAGTTAAATCAATATTGATTAACTTATCAAGCATTATTTTCGAGGTATAAAGGCAAAATGACCTCATAAAAATAAATTATAAAAATTAAATTATCAATCAGATACAATATTAAATTATAAGATCAAGAAATAGCTGATGTTTATTTTTGTTTCTATAACATTGATATTGGTGGAATGGTTGGTTTCATTAGTAAATTCCGAATCAATCTCGCCCCACAAAAAAAGCTAATGTGTTAAAAGCAATTGGGGAAAGATTTCTAAGATTTATCATTTCTATTTTAGTAATCCATAAATTATTTCCTTAAGTGATTGTTTAATTTTATCTCTAGAATCCAACATTGCTGTCTTCTTTTTTCAAACCAAACACTGATATATATAATTCGCTATACTGATCCCCTTAAGCTCAACGATGATTACCTTGAAACCAAAACCAGCTAGACCGGTCACCAAGTTACAAAACTGAGGATGTCAACTAATTTTGGTCAATTATTTAAGCAACTCCCACATCATGCTGCATCCCCAATTTCTCGTGGTGCAAGGTTATAGCACTGGCTAACACTGCTTTAGCTTAAACCAAATCTCTCTCCCGTCCCTTGTTTTTGATCAGGCATAGAGATCATGGCTGGTGGTCAAAACACGGTAGGGGATGCCAACCCCAGCCAGCCCGCACCAGTGAAGAAACCAAAAGAAACAGATATGTTCTTGTTTGTGCAACCTTAGCTTCCATGACTTCAGTCTTGCTTGGTTATGGCGAGTGCTCAATTTTCTCTCAAGCCATTCCTTTTTCCAATATTATTCATTTCGTATCATACAAATGCTTTCGCTGTTTTTCTTCTACTTATCCTCTTCATCACTTGGATATATGCTGTGAGAAAAGGTTTCACGAAATTAAACTGGCCGAGTTAACCCTCAATGAAGAACGAAACTTGAGAAAATAAAAGCTGTCATTGCATTCTTTTTCTGTGTAGGAATCATGCCTTAATTTTTGTGTCATTATCCTAACAGGTTTTTCCCATCATATTTTGTCATAGATAACGGAGTGATGAGTGGAGCTAACATCTACATCCAAGATGACCTGAATATCAGTGACTTGCAAGTAGCTTTGCTCGTGGGAACTCTTAACTTGTACTCTCTAGTTGGTTCAGCCGCTGCTCGCCGGACCTCTGATTGGATTGGTCGTCGATACACAATGGTGATGGCCGGAGCCATCTTCTTTGTTGGATCTATACTCATGGGATTTGCCACAAATTATGTCTTTCTCATGGTTGGTCGCTTTGTCGCTGGTGTCGGTGTCGGTTATGCCCTCATGATTGCCCCTGTTTACACTGATGAAGTCTCTCCAGCCTATCCCCGTGGATTTCTCACCTCATTCCAAGAAGTAAGTGTACATATATTTTAATACAGTTCTTTAGTTTTCCAAAAAAAAGACTAAATATAGCCTTGAAAATATGTACTCGAAATGGTTTCCAAAGGTAAATAATAGTCTTGAAAAGTTTAGTTTGAAACACTACTAAAATTCTAATAAATGCACAAGAATCCCACTTTTATCAATTTTAAAAACTAAAATTTAGGGATTTGATAACAACATCACTCTTGTGATTCTGTATCTTGTTCAGGTATTCAATGATGCTGGGATCTTGCTAGGATATGTATCCAATTATGCCTTTTCTAAGTTCCCGACTAAGTTAGGCTGGCGATTCATGCTTGGAATTGGAGCGATTCCTTCAGTGTTTTTAGCTCTGGTTGTTTTAGGCATGCCGGAGTCTCCACGTTGGCTAGTCATGAAAGGTCGCCTTCATGACGCTAGGAAAGTTCTTGAGAGAACCTCTGATTCTAAAGAAGATTCTCGGAAAAGATTCTCAGACATAAGTTTAGCTGCCGAAATCCCTCCAGAATATTGGAACGATGATGTTTTCCAAGTGCAAAAACAGAGCCACGGTAAAGGTGTTTGGAAAGAATTGCTCGTTTATCCCACACCTGCTGTTCGTCACATTTTAATTTGTGGGATCGGTATCAATTTCTTCCAACAAGCTTCAGGAATAGAAGTGGTCGTTTCGTACAGTCCGAGGATCTTCGAAGAGGCTGGAATCACGTCATCCAATGGCAAATTACTAGCAACCGTCGCCGTCGGATTCACCAAGACCGTTTTCAACCTAGTGGCCACCTTCTTACTAGAAAGGATCGGACGGCGCCCATTGCTTTTAAGTAGTGTCGGGGGTATGGTATTATCCCTAACAACCCTTGGATTCGGGCTGGCGATGATTGATCTATCAGATGAGAAACTACCATGGGCTGTTGCATTATCGATTGCTATGTTATTAGCTTATGTTTCATTCTTCTCCATCGGAATGGGACCGATAACTTCGTTATACATCTCGGAGATTTTCCCCTTAAGACTACGTGCTCAAGGTAAAATTATGGGAGCGGTAGTTAACAGAGTGACAGGTGAGGTGATATCTACAACGTTTTTATGCTATACCGGGCTCTAACTATGGGTGGGTCCTTTATTGTTTTCGCCGGAATTGCAACCGTGGCATGGGTGTTCTTTTTGTATGTTTGCCTGAGACACGAGGATATGGAAGGGTTTTACGTGGTTTTAACAAGTGGAGGTCTGCTCTAGAGGATGAGGAGGAGGAGGTCAGTGGTGACAATGGCGGTCAAATTCAGATGGGAACCAAAGCTTAAGAACAGTATTAGTGTGATAAATGTATCTTCTGCTTCTTTTCCTTTTATGAATGCTTGAGATGGTGTGCAACTGAGAAGCTTGTTGATTATTATCATGGAGGAGAAAAGAAAAGAAAAAATCACATATTTAATGAATCAAAAAGATAACATTATCAATGGTCTTTGTTTTTGTCCCTTTTTAATATATCAAGTATTTTCGTGCAAGCTAGCCAATAGCACCAAAGTATTTAGGTGACACGGCATGTTAATTTTTTTTTATTTTAACGATTTGACTTGAAACATTTTGTCCTGAACAGAGAACTCGCGCGTGCATCTATTCAACGAGTGAATCATTTGAGGCGAGTTTTTCTAACGCTTGGCCTGAAGTGTTTAGAAATCAAATATCCCACGGGACAACAGTAGTGTGTTTGAAAAACTGGATCCACCTTTCTTGTATGTAAAAGGGTAAAACAAGGGCTCCAATTATTGTTGAACTAGGGCTCCAATTACTGTAGATTGATACCTGTGGTTCCTGATGATGCTATCGAATCTGAATGCTACAAAAATATGTTCTGTGGCGTAGATTACATGTTTGTGTTGATTTTCTTTTCTATACAACTAAGGATTTGGTAGTTGAGTTTTGTACAGAACAGTGTTTTGCTTTGGGATTTTGATTACAAATCATCCGATAATTAGGATGGACATTTTATTACAGGGATCCAAAACGTTTTGCTGCTATGTTAATTCTTTTTCTTTATGTACTAATTGCCTCATTTTTTCTTTAATGCGGTCAATCCCTTTGCCTTTTGGTTGACTATGTATTGATTCAGCAGTGCATTCATTCACATGCTGGGGCCTCGCCTGAAATTTTGTGATATTTACTTTTGTTGAAGGTTTGTTCTTTGCCCAAAATTTGGTCGCGCACAACGGTTCAAGTGGTTAGGCGTGAAAGATCGTTGGTTGAATCGCCAATTATCAGCATTGTGAAAAGGATCAGAAGTTCAGAACCCAACATCTTTATTTGCCCAGCCACGTGACACATAATATAAAAAAAAGTAAAAGCCACGTGTTTAATAACAAATTCTACACTGACAGTTCAGTAGCTAACGCAACGCTGGCAAAGAGAAACTAGAGTCGGGGATAAGGATTATCACCGTATTTTTAAAATATTTTTGAAAAAATAAAAATTAAATTTATTTTATTTTATGTTTTCGGTTTATACCAAAAATATATTTTTTAAGAAAACATATTTTTAAATAAAAACACTTTACAAAATAATATCAATCATACTCTCAAACAACTCTATATAAAAAGATCACTTATGATCATCTTTCATAGCAATAACATGCCGAAACTTGTACAACTAAGTTTTTAAATTCATTTAGCTCTAAAATATTACTTCTACTTCTATTTTGTTTTAATGTGATGATATAAAATATATATTAAAAAATAAAAATAAATATTATTTTAATATATTTCTTTTAAAACCTCTGTACACTCACTTGCAGCCGCCCCTGCTTGAAACGGCAGTAAAAAACTCTGAACTTCCCTCAATTCCTAGAGTGTTTCAAGGGGAGGGGTACGAGTTTCATAGCTAATCAATTGCAAAATTACAAGCATATCAAAATGATTCAAATATATATATATATATATATATATATATATATATATAATTTAAAATAAAAATAAATAAATTTTTGAGACAATTTCTAACGGCTTTTACACAAAACAGATTTTTGTAGAAACAAGAATAATGATCATGAGAAAAGGTGAGAGCTCATGGTTGTGAACATGAACCGCTCTCACGATAGACTAGCTTCTGAATATTTCAATGTACCTGCTGAACATCAGCGGCCACTCCAAGTTTCCAACTTTCCATCCTAATCGCAGGTTGTTCAAGCTTTTAAACCGAGTTGCCATGCCAACACTCAAAGCATTGACTCACAGAATGCCTAGCGATTTCATATAGTTCTGATGTCAAGAAGTCCAGCATTGAATAGATACACACTGCTTTTGAATGGGTTCTGTCACCAGAGACAAATGTATGGACTCCATTGTCCAAGTATACCCAACTACAACCAGCAAATTTCTTGGCCTCCTTTCCTCTCATCCCCTTCCTAATCCTCCCCATCTCAGCCCAGTTCCCTTCTGCTGCATAAGCATTAGCCAGCTGCACATAACGAGCTCCACAGTCACCTTCAATCTTTAACAGTTTCTCCTCTGCCTCTCTTGCTAATTCTGTGCTCTTATTCAGCCTACATGCGTTGAGAAATGCCCCAACGACAGCAGCATCTTGGTATTCTATAGGGATTCCTTGCATGAACAGGACCATCTTTTCTAGCTCGCTAGCCCTTCCATAAAGGTCAATCATGCATGCATAGTGATCAGTTTCAGGCAGTATGTGATAATCTTCTGTCATGGAATAAAAAGTTCTTTCACCCAAATCTACCAGTCCACGGTGACGGCAAGCTGACAGAAGGGCAACAAAGGTAATGGCATCTGGTCCAACTCCTCCCTCCAGCATTTCCTGAAACAGATTTATAGCTTTAATCTCATACCCATGATGGGCATAACCGGCTATCATTACATTGTGAAGGACTAAATCTCTTTCAATAACTTTCAGGAACATTTTTTCTGCATATGGTATACTTCCACATTTTGAGTACATGTCAGTCATAGCAGTAGTCATCTTGATGTCCATTTCAACACCCATTCTGTATACATAACCATGAATTTGCTTCCCAGGACCAAGCGCAGCTTGGAATGCACACACACTGAGTGCACTGACAAGGATCAAAGCATCAGGAATTGCAGCTTCCGTGGCTATATACAATCTCAGAAGTTCAAAAATAGCTTCACTTCGATTCAATTTGACATAACCACTGAATAAAGCAGCCCAAACGATATAGTTCTTCTCTTCCAACGAATCAAAAAGCCTCCAAGCTTCCATCATGTTTCCTTGTGAAGAATACCCCACAATCATTGAAGTGATGGAAAAGGAACTTCCAATCCCGCTTGTCAAATGCAATGACTCTGCATACTTCATATGCCCACACTTGCAATAAACATCAACAAGGCCACTTTCTACAAAAGCACTTGAACTCAATCCATTCTTCAAAATCCAAGCATGCATTTCCTTACCAATCTTCAAGTTCCTTAAATCAGCACAAGCACTCAAAATACTGCCAAAAGTATGTTCATTCCATTTAACACCATTCTCCCCCATACAAACAAACAACTTCAATGCCTTCAATGGATAACCATTTTGAACATAACCAGAAATCAATGTATTCCACGAAACCGAATCGTTCAAATCATTTTCCCTCCAGAACAACCCTAAAGCCATCTCCATTTCCCCTTCTCTACAACATGCTGCAACCATCGCATTCTTTGAAACCAAATCAATACCCCCTTCTTTTTCACAACCTCTAAAGATACCACAGGCCTCTTTATAACACCCACATTTAGAATACATGTCAATCAAAGAACTCACAACAAACCCGCTTCTATCGTTACCAGTTTTCACCATGTATGAATGCAATTGCCTCCCGTAACACAAATTAGATAGCTTGGCAAACAATTTAACCATACTTGTTACAGTAAAATCATCAATGCCAATATCATCACTCTTGCTGTGCATTTCAACAAACAATTCAAGGACATTTCTTTCATATCCATCCACGTCAACATAACCAGATATCATAGAATTATAAGTGACCAGATCCCTAACAGAAGCGGAATCAAAAATGGATTTTGCTTGCGCTAAGTTTTGGGATTTTACGTGGGCAGATATTATTGTGTTCCAAGAGTAAATATTTCTTTCAGGCATCTCATCGAACAGTTTCTGGGCTTCATTTATCAGGCCGTGTTTAGAGTAGAGGTGAATGAGTTGATTAGAGGTTAATATCGGTAGTGTAAAAGCGGACTTCATGGATCGGACATGGTGCATTAGTCCATCTTTCAAGGACCTCATTACTATGATTACATGGAACAAAACGATGAATGGATTGAATTGCAGTAGGGATATTGAACAGTGAGGTTTAAGATTTGCTCCCAATGAAGGACAGGACAGCTTGTCCAGTCATGAATTTATTCGGTGCTTGAGATTCTTGAGGAAGGATATTCACATTAATGATACCTTTTGGTCTAAATAGTTAGATAGCACGGGTCTAAGACTGCAATGAAGGGTTTTTTTTTTTTAGTATTATTTATTAGAATCCTACGCAACCAACGACACCGAAACAGAAAGAAGGTTTCCTTTTGGCATCGCATAGAGTTGATATCCATTCAAGGTTGAACAAGAAACACGGTCCCCTTCATACAAATCAAACAAGAACACACACTCGAGTCATTGAGTTAATTAGCTGTAACTACCAACTCAAAACATGGATACCATTGGCAGAAGAGAGATCGACTCGCTCCTCAGAACAAATAAAAAAGGTGCCTTCTTCTTCATTGGGCACGCTGAAACTTCAGTCCCAGTTTGACTCCCAACTGTGCGAGTGCTTCACCACTTCAACGTCGTGTTTTGGTTGGTTTCTTAACATGCAGAAATATCTCATGGACTAAAGCATTGATCCATGAAACAAAACTATGGCAGCCGAATATATGGAGCTTACATCATCTGCACCCAAAAAATAATTTCAGAGAAATCACCCTCAAGTTTGTTTGAAAAATATTTTTAAGAAAAATTAAAGAATTATTTTTAATTTTTATTTAAATTATTTTTTTATATATTTTATATTATTTTGATAGGTTAATGTGAGAATTAATTTTTTTAGATAATAAAATATTATCTAAAAAAATATCAAAAATATTTTTGATAGGTCAACAAGCCTCGTCTAATTCCTATCGAATCTCTAAGAATACCAGTCGACAATGCAACAATGGCCTTTGTGCTAGTGGTAGTGCCGGCTATGAATATGATAATTAAGTCGTCAAAAACTCTCTCTCAACTTCTTCTAGGGATATGCACAACGAATTTCCCATAGGCTTAAGTAAATCACTATCGCCTGTCACTTGAGCGAAGATTCAAGGAAAAAATGGGTGGTGTGGCTTTGATTTCATGAAGTGATAAGGTCGATTGAAAAACACACCCCTTGCGAAAACCATAAGATTGTTGAATGAGCTTTCTCTGACTGCTCATGACACCGTGAAAGAAAATATGCGGGGCAGTCACTCCCAAGCAGTTGGAAGTATGAAGTCATGTGGAGTTCCACAGCATCACATGTATCTTTTGTTCATTTCTAGTACCCTCTAACTAAGGAGAGTCCAAGTTCAGCTTCTGATCAGCATGGGAAATAAAAATCAGGAGTAGCAGCAGAATATATATAAAAGACAACATAAAAATAAAAATGATCAAAAAATATTTAAAAAACCATTGATCTAAAATATAAAAAAACATCAACTTTTTTTTTAAAAAATACTAAACTCTAAGCTCTCAGTATCGCGTTGTAAAAGGAAAGTGGCGGTGGAGCCTTGTGAAGTTGTGGGGTCTTGTATCTTATTTCCAGGAAAATTCTTAAGTCTATGGAACGAATGGCGTATTCTATGTGGTGAGAATGGCGTTTTCATGCTTCGTAGTAGAAGGGGCAAACTTTCTATTCAGATTTCAGACGTCCCCTTTCCAAGCCCTCCACCATGGCACATGGAGAGAATGCACATTATTGTACCAAACAAAATATAATTCAGCCGAGGCAGAGAAATTCCAAGAAATGAAGCAGTTCCTTGTGTTTTTGAAATGGTGACAATATAATTAAATCAATGCTCCACACCTCGTCGCGAGCGGTATCTTTTTTTTTTTCAATACAAAAAAATATTAATTATTTTTTTATAATATATTTTTGGTTAAAATGATAAATTTGTGCAGAATTCTTATGACGTGCAAGTTTTCTATAAATATATAAATTTTAAAGCGATATAAATTTATCTGTTTAATAGGTTTTAACAAAATAACCAACATAAAATTATCATCATCATTAAAAAAGCAAGAAAATTATCATCATCATTAAAAAAATATTAATCATATTTTTAAGTAAAATAGAAATATGTCAAGAGTGGACTTGAACCCTCAACCTCTGGAACAGAATTTTTGTCTCCCGCCTCATAAACCCGCTCGACCACCTCAACATTCGTTCATTTTTCTCGAAAATATATATTAGATCTAATTTTAATGTGGATTCACTAAAAAAATGTATTGAGAGTGAGATTCGACCTCATGCCCTCGGAGGGGACCTTAATCCGACGCTCTTTAGACATCTCAGCTACCTCAACAACCGTTTATCTTTCACGAAAATATATATTAATAGTAGGTGTTATTGTGGATTAACACAGTAAAACTGAGACGTGTTTTATTGTATAGTTAATAATATATATCCTTTTATCATGGTTCAGGGCTACAGTGTTTTTCGGGAACATAAAATAATAATAAAAAATTTAAAAATAAAATACAATGTAACGATATATATTGAAATTTCAGAACGATAAGTACAAAAAATAAATGAAAAAAATGAAAACAAAATTTAAAAACACAAATACATAAAATATGGATTATTTTTGTCAAAAGAACAAAAACACCAAAAGAATATATATATATACAACAAAAACATCGTAGATTGTTACAGTGTTTTCTGGGACCGGAAAATAATAAAAAAATTGAAAAACAAAATACAATGTAACCGACATAGATTAGAATTTCAAAACGATAAGTACTAAAAATAAAAATAAAATCTAAAAGCACAAATACATAAAATATGGATTATTTTTGTCCAAAAAAGAATATATATATATATATATATATATATATATATATATATATATATTGGCGTGGGAAAACATTGTAGCAATGCTTCCCCACGCCTTTTATATATATAGTAATAATATAGTGTTCTCCTCAGTATTTCCCAACGCATTTTATATAGATACTAGCCAATGCACCCGCGCCTCGTCGTGAGCGACACCATATTTTTTCAATGCAAAAAGATATTAATTGTTTTTTTTGTGTGTTATTTCTATAAAATATATGAATTTTAAATCGATATAAATTTATCTATTTAGTAAGTTTCAACAAAATAACCAATATAAAATTATCATTTTCATTAAAAAAGAAAGAAGATTTAGTTATCTAAATTATTTAAATCATTGTATTAAGATTAGTTCATTTTATAATTCAATTTAAATCACATTTAAAAATAAAATATAAATTGTGAAAAGACCTACAATAATCAAATAACAAAAATAAATAGTTAATTTTCTATCAACAAAAAGACAAAAACATATATTGAAAATTCATCCTTACCTCGTCGTCATTTTCATTCCTATAGCAATCAAAATTATTATTAACATTGCTGTCCAAACAATTAAAATTATTAAATTGCCCTTAAAAATAAAAATAAAGAACATCAAGACATCTTAGCAGAAAAACAATAAAAAAACAATTATTAAAATAATCATTATTATTGCGCAAATAATAAAGTCATCTAATATGAAAAGCAAATAAAATAATAGAAAACACCAAAAAGGGGAAAAATAAGCAATATTAATTTTAATATTATTAAAATTTCAGAACAGAACGTAATTAAAATAAAACTTTGACAAAAAAATAATAATTTAAAAGCATAAATGAATACATATTGACAGAAAACAAATATTGCCAAAAAGGACCGGAAAAAAGAAAGGAACAAAAACACTAAATAAAATTTAAAAGAATAAGTGTTAAATTAAAAACAAAATATATATTCCAATTGAATGACAAAACTGCAATAAATCAAAACCTTGAGACCGAAAAATAATAAAAAGATTTTTAAAAATAAAATACAGTGTAACCAATATAAATTAAAATTTCATAATAGAACCAAATAAAAATAAAACCTCAACAAAAAAATAAAACAAAAAAATTAAAAACAAAAACTAAAAGCATAAATGCATAAATATGGACAAAAAATAAATATTGTTCAAGAAATATCAAAATACCAAAGAAATTAATACCAAATAAAAAATTAAAAGAATAAGCACTAAAATAAAAAAAGAAATATATAATTAATTTTAATTGAAGTAAAAAACTGAAATAAATTAAAATTTTTGAACTAAAAAACAATAAAGGAATTTTAAAAAATCAATATAGTGCAATTGCTAAAAAAAATTAAAAGAATAAGAACTGAAATGAAACTAAGCATATATGACTAATTTCAATTAGAGGATAAAATGATAATAAATTAAAACTTGCATACCAAAATTATTAAATGAACTAAAAATAGATCAAAAATCAAAAGTTCTAATGGATAATATATATATATATATATATATTTAAATTATCCAAAATAAAAAAGTTTTTTTTAAATTTTTTAGATCATTTTCATGTGATGCTGTTAAAAATGATTTAAAAATAATTATTATTATTTTAATATATTTATAAATAATTGTTTTTTTATAAAAATAATCATATTTCCAAGTAAAAAAAAATATAAATATGCTAGAGTGGGATTCAAATTTCGAACGATGCTCTTTTTGGATTAATGTGGCACCTTAACGACTTAACCATTTCGTCCATCACATTTTTCGTTACAGAGAGTTCATATTAATTTTATATCTCTAAACAGGGATATGGAATTCTTTTAGTAGCCTCGTTTTAGAGCTCGCTCGTATGAGCTTCAACTCAAAGTCTCCTTATCATGTAAATTTATTGTAAGCAAAATGGTAAGGCATTGAGAGCGGTTTTGAACCTGCCTCCTCTTGTATCAATATGTTATCTAAGACCAATTGAGCTATTTCAACATCTGTTGAACTCAATCGATAAAATATATTAATTTTATTGTTTATTGTCGCAATGAATAGTAATCTAAGTCCCGTGAACAGTAGAGGAATGAACAGTAAAAGGACCATGACTTTTATATTTTAGTTAATTAATAGTAAAGTAATAATATGATCCCCTTAAGCTCAACGATGATTACTTTGAAACCAGCTTGACCGGTCACCAAGTTACAAAACTGATGATGTCAACTAATTTTGGTCTTTATTTAAGCAACTCCCACATGAGGCTGCACCCCCAATTTCTCGTGGTGCAAGGTTATAGCACTGGCTAACACTGCTTTAGCTTAAACCAAATCTCTCTTCCCGTCCCTTGAATTTGTTCTGGCATGGAAATCATGGCTGCAGGTCAAAACACGGAAGGGGATGCCAACACCAGCCAGCCCGTACCAGATAGAACACTCGCAGATTTTGGTCCAGTGAAGAAACCAAAAAGAAACAGATATGTTCTTGCTTTTGCAACCTTAGCTTCCATGACTTCAGTTTTGCTTGGTTACGGTGAGGGCTTCATTTTCTTTCCAGCCATTCCTTAATTTTTCCAATAATATTCATTTCGTATCATACAAATGCTTCCACTGTTTTTTTTCTACTTACCCTCTTCATCACTTGGATGTATGCTGTCAGAAAAGGTTTCCCTAAGGACCCTAACAGCTTGTTTCCCATCATGCATGCTTTGTCATAGATATCGGAGTGATGAGTGGAGCTAACATCTACATCCAAGATGACCTTAAAATCAGTGACTTGCAAGTAGCATTTCTTGTGGGAACTCTTAACCTGTACTCTCTTGTTGGTTCAGCCGCTGCTGGCCGGACCTCTGATTGGATTGGTCGCCGATACACAATAGTGATGGCCGGAGCCATTTTCTTTGTTGGATCTATACTCATGGGATTCGCCACAGATTATGCCTTTCTCATGGTTGGTCGCTTTGTCGCTGGTGTCGGTGTCGGTTATGCCCTCATGATTGCCCCTGTTTACACTGCTGAAGTCTCTCCAGCCTCTTCCCGTGGATTTCTCACCTCATTCCCAGAAGTAAGTGTTCATATATTTAATATTATTTCTTTAGTTTTCCAAAAAAAAAAAAAATAATAGCCTTCAAAATATGTACTCGAAATGGTTTCCAAAAGTAAATAATAGTTTAGTTTGAAACATTACTAAAATTCTAATAAACGCGCAAGAATCCCACTTTTAGCAATTTTAATGTTGAGAAAAACTAAAATTTGGGGATTTGATAATAACATCACTCTTGTGATTCTGTATGTTGTTCAGGTATTCATTAATGCTGGGATCTTGATAGGATATGTATCCAATTATGCCTTCTCTAAGCTCCCAACTAACTTACGCTGGCGATTCATGCTTGTAATTGGAGCGATTCCTTCAGTGTTTTTAGCTCTGGTTGTTTTAGGCATGCCGGAGTCTCCACGTTGGCTAGTCATGCAAGGTCGGCTTGGTGACGCTAGGAAAGTTCTTGACAGAACCTCTGATTCTAAAGAAGAATCTCAGCGAAGATTATCAGACATAAAAGAAGCTGCCGGAATCCCTCAAGATTGTAACGATGATATTGTCCACGTGCACAAACAGAGCCACGGCGAAGGTGTCTGGAGAGAATTGCTGATTTATCCCACACGTTCTGTTCGTCACATTCTAATTTGTGGGATCGGTATCCATTTCTTCCAACAAGCTTCAGGAATAGACGCGGTCGTTTTGTACAGTCCGAGGATCTTCGAAAAGGCTGGAATCACGTCATCCAATGGCAAATTACTAGCAACCGTAGCCGTCGGATTCACCAAGACCGTTTTCATCCTAGTGGCCACATTCTTTCTAGATAGGATCGGACGGCGCCCTTTGCTTTTAAGTAGCGTCGGGGGTATGGTATTATCCCTAACAACCCTTGGATTCGGGCTGACAATGATTGATCAATCAGATGAGAAACTACCGTGGGCTGTTGCACTATCAGTTGCTATTGTATTAGCTTATGTTTCATTCTTCTCCATCGGAATGGGACCGATAACCTGGGTATACAGCTCGGAGATTTTCCCCTTAAAACTACGTGCTCAAGGTATAAGTATGGGAGTGGCAGTCAATAGAGTGACAAGTGGGGTGATATCTACAACTTTTATTTTGCTATACAAGGCTATAACTATCGGTGGGTCCTTTTTTCTTTTCGCCGGAATTGCAGCCGTGGCATGGGTGTTCTTTTTTACATGTTTGCCGGAGACACGAGGTAGAACTTTGGAGGATATTGAAGTGCTTTTTGGTAGTTTTATCAAGTGGAGGTCTGTTTTAAAGGATGAGCAGAAGAGGGATGTCAGTGGTGACAATGGCGGTCAAATTCAGATGGGAACCAAAGCTTAAGAACAGTATTAGTGTGATAAATGTATCTTCTGCTTCTTTTCCTTTTATGAATGCTTGAGATGGTGTGCAACTGAGAAGCTTGTTGATTATTATCATGGAGGAGAAAAGAAAAGAAAAAATCAGATATTGAATGAATCAAAAAGATAATATTGTTATTGGTCTTTGTTTTTGTCCCTTTTTAATATATTAAGTATTTTCGTGCAAGCTAGCCAATAGCACCAAAGTATTTAGGTGACACGGCAACATTTTTGTCCTGAACAGAGAACTTAGAAATCAAACCACATCAGGAGCCCCACCGCTCGATTCTGAGAATTTTGCCATTCTGCTAATATTTACCTCAGCTCTCTAACGTGGAAAATCTCCAGGAAAAAAACCCACATCTGTGGAACAATTGCAAAATTACAAGCATATCAAAATGATTCAAATATATATATATATATATATATAATTAAATAAATAAATAAATTTTTGAGACAATTTCTAACGGCTTTTAGACTTGTTCTGTGTTTCCTTTATTCCTTTGTTTTTTGCCGGGCCATCTTCATTAATAAATGCTAGTAATCCTCGAGACTAGCAGATGGGGATGCGCCTACCTTCCCCTTAGACTTTCGTCTTCTTCTCCTGTTTATCGAAACCATGATCCGCATCCGCAATGTCATCATCTCTCAGTCATTAATGGTGTCAGAATCTTCCCCTTCCGCCGTAAATGAGGGGACATCCACCTCTGCATTGTCAACATTGCGAAGCAAGTCATCGTCATTCTCATTCATAGCTCGGTTCAAATCATGACTCCTACTCATTTTTCTGCTTCAAGGGAAAGATCATCAATGTCTTCGTTATGGCTCTCGTGCCATCATCCACAAAGAGCGTTAACTTGCAAACTTTCTTGTGGATGACGAAGAGAATAAATAAATTCACAAAAAAAAAAACAGATTTTTGTAGAAACAGATTCTTGCAAACAGATTTTTGTGGATGACGAAGAGAATAAATAAATTCATGGTTGTGAACATGAAGGGCTCTCACGATAGACTAGCTTTTGAATATTTCAATGTACCTGCTGAACATCAGCGGCCACTCCAAGTTTCCAACTCCCCATCCTAATCGCAGGTTGTTCAAGCTTTTAACCGAGTTGTCATGCCAACACTCAAAGCATTGACTCACAGAATGCCTAGCGATTTCATATAGTTCTGATGTCAAGAAGTCCAGCATTGAATAGATACACACTGCTTTTGAATGGGTTCTGTCACCAGAGACAAATGTATGGACTCCATTGTCCAAGTATACCCAACTACAACCAGCAAATTTCTTGGCCTCCTTTCCTCTCATCCCCTTCCTAATCCTCCCCATCTCAGCCCAGTTCCCTTCTGCTGCATAAGCATTAGCCAGCTGCACATAACGAGCTCCACAGTCACCTTCAATCTTTAACAGTTTCTCCTCTGCCTCTCTTGCTAATTCTGTGCTCTTATTCAGCCTACATGCGTTGAGAAATGCCCCAACGACAGCAGCATCTTGGTATTCTATAGGGATTCCTTGCATGAACAGGACCATCTTTTCTAGCTCGCTAGCCCTTCCATAAAGGTCAATCATGCATGCATAGTGATCAGTTTCAGGCAGTATGTGATAATCTTCTGTCATGGAATAAAAAGTTCTTTCACCCAAATCTACCAGTCCACGGTGACGGCAAGCTGACAGAAGGGCAACAAAGGTAATGGCATCTGGTCCAACTCCTCCCTCCAGCATTTCCTGAAACAGATTTATAGCTTTAATCTCATACCCATGATGGGCATAACCGGCTATCATTACATTGTGAAGGACTAAATCTCTTTCAATAACTTTCAGGAACATTTTTTCTGCATATGGTATACTTCCACATTTTGAGTACATGTCAGTCATAGCAGTAGTCATCTTGATGTCCATTTCAACACCCATTCTGTATACATAACCATGAATTTGCTTCCCAGGACCAAGCGCAGCTTGGAATGCACACACACTGAGTGCACTGACAAGGATCAAAGCATCAGGAATTGCAGCTTCCGTGGCTATATACAATCTCAGAAGTTCAAAAAT
>CM063596.1:9847136-9924552 GCA_032356905.1 Salix exigua
AAATAACTCAAACAATAGGACACCGATTTAGCGGATTACCAATCAAGTCCCAAATCTTTTTCCCTCTTTGTGCAATTAAATTACAGAATCAATCAAACCACAATATAATGCAAATAATCACACACATCAACACCAAGATTTTTACGTGGAAAACCCGATGCGGGAAAAAACCACGGGACCGTAGGCCACTTAAATCTTCCACTATCACAAATAATGGGTATACAATATTCTTCCTCAGATTCAACTAAGGACTACAAAATATATCATCAAGAACAACCTATTCTTGGAATTCAACAAGATTAAAGAGCAAAAGTTTGAGAAAAGCTCACAATCTGACAGCCCCGTTTGCTGTCAAAACGGACAAGTTACACAACTCCAATCTTCAATCCAACCGTTCAGAATGAAGATCAATGTGTCTAGAAGCTTCTGTCCAAATCTCAGCTCGATCCAACGGTGAACAAGCTGGAAATCAAGAAAAGAAGGAGCACTGTTCGGCAGCCACCATTCTTTTCTTTTCTTCTTCTCCTCTCTTCTTCTCTCGGCAAACTCTCTTCTCTTTCTTTCAAAACCCTACAGCACACTTCTTAAGTGATGTGGCACACTTAAGGTGATGTGGCAGCCCCCCCATTTAATTTAAATGGTGCGGGACCACCCAACAAATCTCCCCCTCACGCACCATGTGAGGAATTCAGCCATACAGACGATCAATTTGTAAAGTTCAATATTTAGGAGGCTCTACCAAGCCTACTTCCTTTCTGCAAAACTCAAACTTCTCTCTTGGTAGAGGCTTGGTCATCATATCTGATGCATTGTTATCAGTATGGATCTTCTCAACAACAAATGACCTCATCTCCATAGCATCTCGAATCCATTGATATCTAACTTCAATGTGCTTTGACCGAGAGTGAAAAGTAGGATGCTTACTGAGATGGATTGCACTTTGACTGTCACAATGCAACACAAAGTTCTCTTGAACTATACCAAGTTCATGCAAGAACTTCTTCATCCATAACAACTTTTTGCCCCTTCCAGTAAGAGCAATATATTCAGCTTCTGTAGTGGATAATGCAACACATTTTTGCAACCTTGATTGCCATGAGACTGCTCCCCCTGCAAACTTCATCAAGTATCCTGATGTGGACTTTCTAGAATCAACATCACCAGCCATATCTCGCATCTCGTGTATCCTTCCAACTCAAGTTTGTTAGTGCCAAAACACAAGCTAAAGCTAGAAGTGCCTTTGAGATACCCGAGTATCCATTTCACTGCTGACCGGTGTTCTTTACCGAGGATTGGAGAGGAATCGACTAACCACACCAACTGCATGAGCTATATCCGGCCTTGTGCAAACCATGGCATACATCAAGCTACCAACTGCCGATGCATAAGGAGCCTTTTTCATCTCATCTCTTTCTTCATCACTTGAAGGACACTCGCTTAGAACCGAGTTTAAAGTGGCTTGCAAGTGGAGAACAAACCGGTTTGGAGTTGCTCATGTTAAATCTCTCAAGTACCTTTTGAACATATCTCTACTGATATAGCCAAAGTTTTCCCTTCTTCCCGTCACGTGTGATCTTCATGCCAAGAATCTGCTTTATGGGTCCTAAGTCTTTCATTGCAAAAGACTTACTTAACTCTTCCTTCAAAACCTGAATCTTCTTAGCATCATGGCCAACAATTAGCATATCATCCACATACAACAACAGGATAATAAAGTTTTCATCAGGAAACCTCTTCATAAATACACAATGGTCAGAAGTTGTCCTGTCAAAACCATGATCCACCATGAAAGAATCAAACTTCTTGTACCACTGTCTTGGAGCTTGCTTTAACCCATATAGACTCTTTTTCAACTTGCAAACTAGTTGCTCTTTGCCTTTTGCTTCAAACCCTTCAGGCTGCTCCATGTAGATCTCTTCATCTAAATCACCATGCAGAAAGGCAGTTTTTACATCAAGCTGTTCAACTTCAAGATTCAAACTAGCAGCTATACCAAGCACAACTCGGATTGAAGACATCTTGACCACTGGTGAAAAAATTTCTTCAAAATCAAATACCTTTCTTCTGACCGAAACCTTTCACAACCAATCTTGCCTTGTACCTTGGTTGTGAGCAATGTTCATCAATTTTCAACCTGAACACCCATTTGTTCTTGAGTGCTCTCTTACCTTTAGGAAGTTTCATTAACTCAAAGGTATGGTTCTCATGCAAGGATTTCATCTCTTCTTGCATTGCTTTCAACCACTCACTTTTCTTCTCATGTGACATGACTTCATCAAAGCATTCGGTTCTCCCCATCAAGAACTCAACGACATACTCATGAGGAGAATATTTGGTGGAAGGTTGGTGAGGTCTGGTTGACCTTCTGAGCTGTGGCTCATCTGGAGCTTCTTGCATATCCTGTTCAGGAATAACATCAATATCATCATTAGTTGATTCATAATCACCAACTAATGGCTCAATAAGAGAACCACCATTATCATCATTTTGCGAATCTCCCCCGTGATTAGCAAGCATCAAAGGTAATTGTTCAGTAGGTATTGGATTTGAATTAGAGGGAATAAAAGTAGTAGACTCTACTTTCTCTTTCTGCTCAAAGTCTTCAACGGTTTGATCTTCAAAGAAGATAACATCTCTGCTTCTCACAATTTTCTTCTCCTTTGGATCCCACAACCTATAGCCAAACTCATCATCTTCAGAGCCCAAATAAATGCACTGCTTTGTCTTGCTGTCAAGCTTAGACCTTTCATCTCGAGGAACATGTACAAATGCTCTGCATCCAAACACTCTCAAGTGTGCATAAGAAACATCCTTTCCTTTCCAAACTTTATTTGGAACATCAAACTCAAGGGGAACTGATGGAGAAAGATTGATCATGGCAACTGCAGTCTTCATTGCCTCACCCCAAAAGGACTTCGGCAACTTTGCATGAGAGAGCATACATCTAATTCTTTCAACAATGGTTCTGTTCATTCTCTCAGCCACTCCATTCTGCTGTGGAGTCTTAGGAACTGTCTTCTCCAACTTGATACCATGTTCCCTGCAGTACTTCTCAAAAGGACCTCTGTATTCACCACCATTATCAGCTCGAACACATTTCAGCTTTCTACCAGTTTCTCTTTCAACTCTGGCATGGAAATCCTTAAAGACATCAAGCACCTGATCTTTGGATTTCAAACAAGTGGCCCAAATTTTCCTGGAGTGATCATCAATAAAACTAACAAAGTACAATGCACCTCCAAGAGACTTATCAATCATAGAGCAAACATCAGTATGAACTAAATCAAGAACATGTGATCTTCTATGTGAAGGTGATCTTTGAAATGCAACTCTATGTTATTTACCAACTAAACAATGAGTACATGTGTTCAAGGTCATGCGTTTTACAGGAAGGTAGTTCTTCTTGGCAAGGATGCCAAGACTTTTCTCACTTAAATGTCCAAGCCGCTTATGCCATAAATCAATGAGAGCAATCTTCACTTGCATTCACCTCCCCTTTGATCACCTTGGCTTGTGACATGTAGAGACCCATCTTCTTCCCTTTAGCAACAATTAAAGAATTTTTGGAGAGCTTCCATTTACCATCTCCAAAGTAACTATGATAGCTTTCTTCATCAAGAGTACCTGTAGAGATCAAATGTAGACGCATATCGGGTACATGTCTAACATCTTTGAGTATCAACTTGCACCCAGTATTGGTTTCCAACCAAATATCTCCAATGTCCACAACACTAGCCATCCCTTGATTTCCCATCCTAACTTGACCAAAGTCACCAGCAGTGTAGGATGTGTAAAAATCACGTCGGGGTGTAACATGGTAAGAAGTCTGCTGAATCTGCAACCAGGTGGTATCCCGACATGCAAGGTTAACACAACCATCATCACAAACAATGGCAACATCGCCATCAAATACAAGCTACAGCTGTACCATTCTCTTCATTTTTGTCTACATCTTTTCCCTTCTGATCTCTTTTAGACTTTCTACAATCTTTTTGAATATGCCCAGGCTTATCACAATAATAACACTTAACTCCCTTCCTTGATTGAGATCTTCCTCTTGGCTTCCATTTGCCTTTTCTATTGCTAGATTCTTTATCTTGTTTGCCATGAGAGAACCTCCTTTGACTTCTCCTCGGCTTCTGTAACAAGTGCATGAGACTCGGTGAGTGCTTGTCCCTTTCCTCCTCTTCTCTTCATTAAGGATACAATCCTTCATCTGTTTTCAAAGTGATCTCCCCACTCGGAGTAGAATTGCTAAGTGACACCACTAAAGTCTCCCAACTATCCAAGCAATGAACTCAATAGGATTAGTGCTTGCATCTCATCGGCTAGCTCAAGATTCATCAATGACAACTGATTCAAAAAACCTTGGAATTCATTTATATGTACTGAAGCATCTTCACCATCTCTATACTTCAAATTCACTAGGTCTCTAATTACAAAAACCTTGTTTTGTGCACTCTCTTTGGAAAATATTTCTTCCAACATCTTCCAAACTTTATAGCGATCATGTTCTTGAGAAATATGATTAATGGACTTAGAGGATACCCATTTTCTAACATTTGCGGTAGCCTTTCTATTAAGCCCCTTCCATTTTGCATCATCCATTTCAACGAGGCTTTACTCCTTTACATTCAATCGGTAAAGCCAAATCATTGCAATATAAGTGATCCTCCATCATTGTTTTCCATAGAAAATAATTTGAGGAAGTGAGCTTTATCATGCCCGAATCTTCCTTTTCCATTTTAATTGCACAAGAAATTCAATCTATACACCAGTGCTCTGATACCACTTGTTGGGAAAAATAACTCAAACAATAGGACACCGATTTAGCGGATTACCAATCAAGTCCCAAATCTTTTTCCCTCTTTGTGCAATTAAATTACAGAATCAATCAAACCACAATATAATGCAAATAATCACACACATCAACACCAAGATTTTTACGTGGAAAACCCGATGCGGGAAAAAACCACGGGACCGTAGGCCACTTAAATCTTCCACTATCACAAATAATGGGTATACAATATTCTTCCTCAGATTCAACTAAGGACTACAAAATATATCATCAAGAACAACCTATTCTTGGAATTCAACAAGATTAAAGAGCAAAAGTTTGAGAAAGGCTCACAATCTGACAGCTCCGTTTGCTGTCAAAGCGGACAAGTTACACAACTCCACTCTTCAATCCTACCGTTCAGAATGAATATCATTGTGTCTAGAAGATTCTGTCTATATCTCAGCTCGATCCTACGGTGAACAAGCTGGAAATCAAGAAAAGAAGGAGCACTGTTCAGCAGCCACCATTCTTTTCTTTTCTTCTTCTCCTCTCTTCTTCTCTCGGCAAACTCTCTTCTCTTTCTTTCAAAACCCTACAGCACACTTCTTAAGTGATGTGGCACACTTAAGGTGATGTGGCAGCCCCCCCATTTAATTTAAATGGTGCGGGACCACCCAACAAAAAATAGCTTCACTTCGATTCAATTTGACATAACCACTGAATAAAGCAGCCCAAACGATATAGTTCTTCTCTTCCAACGAATCAAAAAGCCTCCAAGCTTCCATCATGTTTCCTTGTGAAGAATACCCCACAATCATTGAAGTGATGGAAAAGGAACTTCCAATCCCGCTTGTCAAATGCAATGACTCTGCATACTTCATATGCCCACACTTGCAATAAACATCAACAATGCCACTTTCTACAAAAGCACTTGAACTCAATCCATTCTTCAAAATCCAAGCATGCATTTCCTTACCAATCTTCAAGTTCCTTAAATCAGCACAAGCACACAAAATACTGCCAAAAGTATGTTCATTCCATTTAACACCATTCTCCCCCATACAAACAAACAACTTCAATGCCTTCAATGGATAACCATTTTGAACATAACCAGAAATCAATGTATTCCACGAAACCGAATCGTTCAAATCATTTTCCCTCCAGAACAACCCTAAAGCCATCTCCATTTCCCCTTCTCTACAACATGCTGCAACCATCGCATTCTTTGAAACCAAATCAATACCCCCTTCTTTTTCACAACCTCTAAAGATACCACAGGCCTCTTTATAACACCCACATTTAGAATACATGTCAATCAAAGAACTCACAACAAACCCGCTTCTATCGTTACCAGTTTTCACCATGTATGAATGCAATTGCCTCCCGTAACACAAACTAGATAGCTTGGCAAACAATTTAACCATACTTGTTACAGTAAAATCATCAATGCCAATATCATCACTCTTGCTGTGCATTTCAACAAACAATTCGAGGGCATTTCTTTCATATCCATCCACGTCAACATAACCAGATATCATAGAATTATAAGTGACCAGATCCCTAACAGAAGCGGAATCAAAAATGGATTTTGCTTGCGCTAAGTTTTGGGATTTTACGTGGGCAGATATGATTGTGTTCCAAGAGTAAATATTTCTTTCAGGCATCTCATCGAACAGTTTCTGGGCTTCATTTATCAGGCCGTGTCTGGAGTAGAGATGAATGAGTTGATTAGAGGTTAATATCGGTAGTGTAAAACCGGACTTCATGGATCGGACATGGTGCATTAGTCCATCTTTCAAGGACCTCATTACTATGATTACATGGAACAAAACGATGAATGGATTGAATTGCAGTGGGGATATTGAACAGTGAGGTTTAAGATTTGCTCCCAATGAAGGACAGGACAGCTTGTCCAGTCATGAATTTATTCGGTGCTTGAGATTCTTGAGGAAGGATATTCACATTATTGATACCTTTTGGTCTAAATAGTTAGATAGCACGGGTCTAAGACTGCTATGAAGGGTTTTTTTTTTATAGTATTATTTATTAGAATCCTACGCAACCAACGACACCGAATCAGAAAGAAGGTTTCCTTTTGGCATTGCATAGAGTTGATATCCATTCAAGGTTGAACAAGAAACACGGTCCCCTTCATACAAATCAAACAAGAACACACACTCGAGTCATTGAGTTAATTAGCCGTGACTACCAACTCAAAACATGGATACCATTGGCAGAAGAGAGATCGACTCGCTCCTCAGAACAAAAAAAAAAGGCGCCTTCTTCTTCATTGGGCACGCTGAAACTTCAGTCCCAGTTTGACTCACAACTGTGCGAGTGCCTTCTTATTTTGATAGGTTAATGTGAGAATTAATTTTTTTAGATAATAAAATATTATCTAAAAAAATATCAAAAATATTTTTGATAGGTCAACAAGCCTCGTCTAATTCCTATCGAATCTCTAAGAATACCAGTCGACAATGCAACAATGGCCTTTGTGCTAGTGGTAGTGCCGGCTATGAATATGATAATTAAGTCGTCAAAAACTCTCTCTCAACTTCTTCTAGGGATATGCACAACGAATTTCCCATAGGCTTAAGTAAATCACTATCGCCTGTCACTTGAGCGAAGATTCAAGGAAAAAATGGGTGGCGTGGCTTTGATTTCATGAAGTGATAAGGTCGATTGAAAAACACACCCTTGCGAAAACCATAAGATTGTTGAATGAGCTTTCTCTGACTGCTCATGACACCGTGAAAGAAAATATGCGGGGCAGTCACTCCCAAGCTGTTGGAAGTATGAAGTCATGTGGAGTTCCACAGCATCACATGTATCTTTTGTTCATTTCTAGTACCCTCTAACTAAGGAGAGTCCAAGTTCAGCTTCTGATCAGCATGGGAAATAAAAATCAGGAGTAGCAGCAGAATATATATAAAAGACAACATAAAAATAAAAATGATCAAAAAATATTTAAAAAACCATTGATCTAAAATATAAAAAAACATCAACTTTTTTTAAAAAAAATACTAAACTCTAAGCTCTCAGTATCGCGTTGTAAAAGGAAAGTGGCGGTGGAGCCTTGTGAAGTTGTGGGGTCTTGTATCTTATTTCCAGGAATGGCGTTTTCATGCTTCGTAGTAGAAGGGGCAAACTTTCTATTCAGATTTCAGACGTCCCCTTTCCAAGCCCTCCACCATGGCACATGGAGAGAATGCACATTATTGTACCAAACAAAATATAATTAAGCCGAGGCAGAGAAATTCCAAGAAATGAAGCAGTTCCTTGTGTTTTTGAAATTGTGACAATATAATTAAGTCAATGCTCCACACCTCGTCGCGAGCGGTATCATATTTTTTTCAATACAAAAAAATATTAATTATTTTTTTTATAATATATTTTTGGTTAAAATGATAAATTTGTGCAGAATTCATGTGACATGCAAGTTTTCTATAAAATATATGAATTTTAAAGCTATATAAATTTATATGTTTAATAGGTTTCAACGAAATAACCAACATAAAATTATCATCATCATTAAAAAAGAAAGAAAATTATCATCATCATTAAAAAAATATTAATCATATTTTTAACTAAAATAGAAATATGTCAAGAGTGGACTTGAACCCTCAACTTCTCGAACGGAATTTTTGTCTCCCACCTCATAAGCCTGCTCGACCACCTTAACATTCGTTCATCTTTTTCGAAAATATATATTAGATCTAATTTTAATGTGGATTCACTAAAAAAATGTATTCAGAGTGAGATTCGAACTCATGCCCTCGAAAGGGACCTTAATATGACGCTCTTTATACCATCTCAACTACCTCAACAACCGTTTATCTTTCACGAAAATATATATTAATAGTAGGTGTTATTATGGATTAACACAATAAAACTGAGACGTGTTTTATTGTATAGTTAATAATATATATCCTTTTATCATGGCTCAGGAAAAACACTGTAGATTGCTACAGTGTTTTTTGGGAACATAAAATAATAATAAAAAATTAAAAATAAAATACAATGTAACCGATATAAATTGAAATTTCAGAACGATAAGTATAAAAAATAAAAAAAAAATGAAAACAAAATCTAAAAACACAAACACATAAAATATGGATTATTTTTGTCAAAAGAACAAAAACACCAAAATTTAAATCTAAAAGCACAAATACATAAAATATGGATCATTTTTATTCAAAAAAATCAAAAATTTTATTCAAAAAAAAATATATATTAGCTTGGGGAAAACATTGTAGCAATGCTTCCCCACGCATTTATATATATATATATATATATAGTAATAATATAGTGTTCTCCTCAGTATTTCCCAACGCATTTTATATATATACTAGCCAATGCACTCGCACCTCGTCGCGGGCGGCACCATATTTTTTCAATGCAAAAAAATATTAATTGTTTTTTTTGTGTTATTTATATAAAATATGTGAATTTTAAATCGATACAAATTTATCTATTTAGTAAGTTTCAACAAAATAACCAATATAAAATTATCATTATCATTAAAAAAGCAAGAAGATTTGGATATATAAATTATTTAAATCATTGTATTAAGATTAGTTCATTTATAATTCAATTTAAATCACATTTAAAAATAAAATATAAATTGTGAAAAGACCTGAAATAATCAAATAACAAAAATAAACAGTTCATTTTCTATCAACAAAAATAGTTATTTTTCTATCAACAAAAAGACAAAAACATAAATTGAAAATTCATCCTTACCTCATCGTCATTTTCATTACTATAGCAGTCAAAATTATTATTAACATTGCTATCCAAACAATTAAAATTATTAAATTGCTCTGATAAATAAAAAATAAAGAACATCAAAATATCTTAGCAGAAAAACAATAAAAAAATAATTATTAAAATAATCATTATTATTGTGCAAATAATAAAATCATCGAATATGAAAAGCAAATAAAATAATAGAAAACACCAAAAAGGGGAAAAATAAGCAATATTAATTTTAATATTATTAAAATTTCAGAATAGAACGTAATTAAAATAAAACTTTGACAAAAAAAAATTTAAAAGCATAAATAAATAAATATTGACAGAAAACAAATATTGCCCAAAAGGACCGGAAAAAAGAAAGGAACAAAAACACTAAATAAAATTTAAAAGAACAAGTGTTTAATTAAAAACAAAATATATATTCCAATTGAATGACAAAACTACAATAAATCAAAACCTTAAGACCGAAAAATAATAAAAATATTTTTAAAAATAAAATATAGTGTAACCAATATAAATTAAAATTTCATAATAGAACCAAATAAAAATAAAACCTCATCAAAAAATAAAACAAAAAAAATTAAAAACAAAAACTAAAAGCATAAATGCATAAATATGGACAAAAAATAAATATTGTTCAAGAAATATCAAAATACCAAAGAAATTAATACCAAATAAAAATTAAAAGAATAAGCACTAAAATAAAAAAAAGAAATATATAATTAATTTTAATTGAAGTAAAAACTGAAATAAATTAAAATTTTTGAACTAAAAAACAATAAAGGGATTTTAAAAAATCAATATAGTGCAATTGCTAAAAAAAAGAATAAGGACTGAAATGAAACGAAGCATATATGACTAATTTCAATTGGAGGATAAAATGATAATAAATTAAAACTTGCATACCAAAATTATTAAATGAACTAAAAATCAAAAGTTCTAATGGATAATATATATTTTTATATAAATATATAGTTTTTTTTTAAAATTATCCAAAATAAAAAAGGTTTTTTAATGTTTTTAGATCATTTTCACGAGATGATGTTAAAAATGATTTTAAAAAAATAATAATAATTTTAATATATTTATAAATAATTGTTTTTTTTTATAAAAATAATCATATTTCCAAGCAAAAAAATACATATATAAATATGTTGGGAGTTGGATTCCAATTTCGAACCATGCTTTTTTGGATTAATGTGGCACATTAACGGCTTAACCATTTCGGCTATCTCCTTTTTCGTTACAGAGAGTTCATATTAATTTTATATCTCTATACAGGGATATGGAATTCTTTTAGCAGGCTGGTTTTAGAGCTCGCTCGTATGAGCTTCAGCTCAAAGTCTCCTTGTCATGTAAATTTATTGTAAGCAAAATGGAAAGGCTTTGAGAGCGGGTTTTGAACCTGCTCCCTCTTGTATTAATATGTTATCTAAGATCAACTGAGCTACTTCAACATCCGTTAAATTCTCTCGAAAAAATATATTAATTGTAATATTTATTGTCGCAATGAATAATAATCTGAGTCTGTATAAACAGTAGAAGAATGAACAGTAAAAGTCCCTTGCCTTTTATATTTTAGTTAATTAATAGTAAAGTAATAATATGATCCCCTTAAGCTCAATGATGATTACTTAGAAACCAGCTTGACCGGTCACCAAGTTACAATACTTATGATGTCAACTAATTTTGGTCTTTATTTAAGCAACTCCCGAATGATGCTGCACCCCCAATTTCTCGTGGTGCACAAGGCTATAGCACTGGCTAACACTGCTTTAGCTTAAACCAAATCTCTCTCCCCGTCCCTTGAATTTGATCTGGCATGGAAATCATGGCTGCAGGTCAAAACACGGAAGGGGATGCCAACACCAGCCAGCCCGCACCAGATAGAACACTCGCAGATTTTGGTCCAGTGAAGAAACCAAAAAGAAACAGATATGTTCTTGCTTTTGCAACCTTAGCTTCCATGACTTCAGTCTTGCTTGGTTACGGTGAGGGCATCATCTTCTTTCCAGCCATTCCTTAATTTTTCCAATAATATACATTTCGTATCATACAAATGCTTCCACTGTTTTTTTTCTACTTATCCTCTTCATCACTTGGATGTATGCTGTCAGAAAAGGTTTCCCTAAGGACCCTAACAGCTTGTTTCCCATCATGCATGCTTTGTCATAGATATCGGAGTGATGAGTGGAGCTAACATCTACATCCAAGATGACCTTAAAATCAGTGACTTGCAAGTAGCATTTCTTGTGGGAACTCTTAACCTGTACTCTCTTGTTGGTTCAGCCGCTGCTGGCCGGACCTCTGATTGGATTGGTCGCCGATACACAATAGTTATGGCCGGAGCCATTTTCTTTGTTGGATCTATACTCATGGGATTCGCCACAGATTATGCCTTTCTCATGGTTGGTCGCTTTGTCGCTGGTGTCGGTGTCGGTTATGCCCCCATGATTGCCCCTGTTTACACTGCTGAAGTCTCTCCATCCTCTTCCCGTGGATTTCTCACCTCATTCCCAGAAGTAAGTGTTCATATATTTAATATTATTTCTTTAGTTTTCCAAAATAAATAAATAAAATAATAATAGCCTTCAAAATATGTACTCGAAATGGTTTCCAAAAGTAAATAATAGTTTAGTTTGAAACATTACTAAAATTCTAATAAACTCACAAGAATCCCACTTTTAGCAATTTTAATGTTGAGAAAAACTAAAATTTGGGGATTTGATAAGAACATCACTCTTGTGATTCTGTATGTTGTTCAGGTATTCATTAATGCTGGGATCTTGCTAGGATATGTATCCAATTATGCATTCTCTAAGCTCCCAACTAACTTAGGCTGGCGATTCATGCTTGGAATTGGAGCGATTCCTTCAGTGTTTTTAGCTCTGGTTGTTTTAGGCATGCCGGAGTCTCCACGTTGGTTAGTCATGCAAGGTCGGCTTGGTGACGCTAGGAAAGTTCTTGACAGAACCTCTGATTCTAAAGAAGATTCTCAACGAAGATTATCAGACATAAAAGAAGCTGCCGGAATCCCTCAAGATTGTAACGATGATATTGTCCACGTGCACAAACAGAGCCACGGTGAAGGTGTCTGGAAAGAATTGCTCATTTATCCCACACGTTCTGTTCGTCACATTCTAATTTGTGGGATCGGTATCCATTTCTTCCAACAAGCTTCAGGAATAGACGCGGTCGTTTTGTACAGTCCGAGGATCTTCGAAAAGGCTGGAATCACGTCATCCAATGGCAAATTACTAGCAACCGTCGCCGTCGGATTCACCAAGACCGTTTTCATCCTAGTGGCCACATTCTTAGTAGATAGGATCGGACGGCGCCCATTGCTTTTAAGTAGCGTCGGGGGTATGGTATTATCCCTAACAACCCTTGGATTCGGGCTGACAATGATTGATCAATCAGATGAGAAACTACCGTGGGCTGTTGCACTATCAGTTGCTATTGTATTAGCTTATGTTTCATTCTTCTCCATCGGAATGGGACCGATAACCTGGGTATACAGCTCGGAGATTTTCCCCTTCAAACTACGTGCTCAAGGTATAAGTATGGGAGTGGCAGTCAATAGAGTGACAAAGATAATATTGTCATTGGCCTTTGTTTTTGTCCCTTTTTAATATATTAAGTATTTTCGTGCAAGCTAGCCAATAGCACCAAAGTATTTAGGTGACACGGCAACATTTTGTCCTGAACAGAGAACTTAGAAATCAAATATGCCACGGGACAACAGTAGTGTGTTTGAAAAACTGAACTTCCCGCAATTCCCAGAGTGTTTCAAGGGGGAGGGGGTACGAGTTTTATGGCTAATCAACTTGGTTTGTTCCTTGTGTTTCCAAAGAAAGAAGCATGAATTTCAATTCTGTATAGGACCAGTACCAAACAGTGTTTTAATATCCTTGCAAACCACATCAGGAGTCCCACCGCTCGATTCTGAGAATTTTGCCATTCTGCTAATATTTAACTCAGCTCTCTAACGTGGAAAATCTCCAGGAAAAAAATCCACATCTGTGCAAAATTACAAGCATATCAAAATGATTCAAATATATATATATATATATATATATATATATATATATATATATATATATATATCTGTGTGTGTGTGTGTGTGTGTATAATTTAAAAATTAAATAAATAAATTTTTGAGACAATTTCTAACGGCTTTTAGACTTGTTCTGTGTTTCCTTTATTCCTTTGTTTTTTGCAAGGCCATCTTCATTAATAAATGCTAGTAATCCTCGAGACTAGCAGATGGGGAGGCGCCTATCTTGCCCTTAGACTTCCGTCTTCTTCTCCTGTTTATCGAAACCATGATCCGCATCCGCAATGTCATCATCTCTCAGTCATTAATGGTGTCAGAATCTTCCCCTTCCGTCGTAAATGAGGGGACATCCACCTCTGCATTGTCAACATTGCGAAGCAAGTCATCGTCATTCTCATTCATAGCTCGGTTCAAATCATGACTCCTACTCATTTTTCTGCTTCAAGGGAAAGATCATCAATCTCTTCGTTATGGCTCTCGTGCCATCATCCACAAAGAGCGTTAACTTGCAAACTTTCTTGTGGATGACGAAGAGAAGAAATAAATTCACAAAAAAAAAACAGATTTTTGTAGAAACAAGAATAATGATCATGAGAAAAGGTGAGAGCTCACGGTTGTGAACATGAAGGGCTCTCACGATAGACTAGCTTTTGAATATTTCAATGTACCTGCTGAACATCAGCGGCCACTCCAAGTTTCCAACTGTCCATCCTAATCGCAGGTTGTTCAAGCTTTTAAACCGAGTTGTCATGCCAACACTCAAAGCATTGACTCACAGAATGCCTAGCGATTTCATATAGTTCTGATGTCAAGAAATCCAGCATTGTATAGATACACACTGCATTTGAATGAATTCTGTCACCAGAGACAAATGTATGGACTCCATTATCCAAGTATACCCAACTACAACCAGCAAATTTCTTGGCCTCCTTTCCTCTCATCCCCTTCCTAATACTTCCCATCTCAGCCCAGTTCCCTTCTGCTGCATAAGCATTAGCCAGCTGCACATAACGAGCTCCACTGTCACCTTCAATCCTTAACAGTTTCTCCTCTGCCTCTCTTGCTAATTCTGTGTTCTTATTCAGCCTACATGCGTTGAGAAATGCCCCAACGACAGCAGCATCTTGGTATTCTATAGGGATTCCTTGCATGAACAGGACCATCTTTTCTAGCTACGCTCATAAGGTTAATCATGCATGCAGTGATCAGTTTCGGCAGTATGTGATAGTCTTCTGTCATGAATCAAAGTTCTTTCACCCAAATCTGCCAGTCCAGTGACTGCAGTTTGACAGAAGGGCAACAAGGTAATCGCATCTGATTCAACTCTTCCTCAGCATTTCATGGAACAGTTATAGCTAGTCTCTACCCATGATGGCATAACCGCTATCATTACATGGACTAAATCTCTTCAATAACTTTCAGAACATTTTTCTGCATATGGTATACTTCACATTTGAGTACATATCATAGCAGTAGTCATCTTGATGTCCATTTCAACCCATTCTGTATACATAACCATGAATTTGCTTCGGACCAAGCGCAGCTGAATACACAAGTGCATGACAGGATCAAGCATCAGAATTGCAGCTGTATACAATCTCAGGTTCAAAATAGCTTCATTCAATTTGACTAACACTGAATAAAGCAGCCCAAACGATATGGTTCTTCTCTTCCAACGAATCAAAAAGCCTCCAAGCTTCCATCATATTTCCTTGTGAAGAATACCCCACAATCATTGAAGTGATGGAAAAGGAACTTCCAATCCCGCTTGTCAAATGCAATGACTCTGCATACTTCATATTCCCACACTTGCAATAAACATCAACGATGCCACTTTCTACAAAAGCACTTGAACTCAATCCATTCTTCAAAATCCAAGCATGCATTTCCTTACCAATCTTCAAGTTCCTTAAATCAGCACAAGCACTCAAAACACTGCCAAAAGTATGTTCATTCCATTTAACACCATTCTCCCCCATACAAACAAACAACTTCAATGCCTTCAATGGATAACCATTTTGAACATAACCAGAAATCAATGTATTCCACGAAACCGAATCGTTCAAATCATTTTCCCT
Organism: Salix exigua; assembly: GCA_032356905.1. Taxonomy (NCBI): domain Eukaryota; kingdom Viridiplantae; phylum Streptophyta; class Magnoliopsida; order Malpighiales; family Salicaceae; genus Salix; species Salix exigua. The sequence continues at coordinate 9,862,813 of CM063596.1, forward strand.
CCAGAACAACCCTAAGGCGATCTCCATTTCCCCTTCTCTACAACATGCTGCCACCATCGCATTCTTTGAAACCAAATCAATACCCCCTTCTTTTTCACACCCTCTAAAGATACCACAGGCCTCTTTATAACACCCACATTTAGAATACATGTCAATCAAAGAACTCACAACAAACCCGCTTCTATCGTTACCAGTTTTCACCATGTATGAATGCAATTGCCTCCCGTAACACAAACTAGATAGCTTGGCAAACAATTTAACCATACTTGTTACAGTAAAATCATCAATGCCAATATCATCACTCTTGCTGTGCATTTCAACAAACAATTCGAGGGCATTTCTTTCATATCCATCCACGTCAACATAACAAGATATCATAGAATTATAAGTGACCAGATCCCTAACAGAAGCGGAATCAAAAATGGATTTTGCTTGCGCTAAGTTTTGGGATTTTACGTGGGCAGATATTATTGTGTTCCAAGAGTAAATATTTCTTTGAGGCATCTCGTCGAACAGTTTCTGGGCTTCATTTATCAGGCCGTGTTTAGAGTAGAGGTGAATGAGTTGATTAGAGGTTAATATCGGTAGTGTAAAACCGGACTTCATGGATCGGACATGGTGCATTAGTCCATCTTTCAAGGACCTCATTACTATGATTACATGGAACAAAACGATGAATGGATTGAATTGCAGTAGGGATATTGAACAGTGAGGTTTAAGATTTGCTCCCACTGAAGGACAGGACAGCTTGTCCAGTCATGAATTTATTCGGTTCTTGAGATTCTTGAGGAAGGATATTCACATTATTGATACCTTTTGGTCTAAATAGTTAGATAGCACGGGTCTATGACTGCAATGAAGGGTTTTTATTTTATTTTTAGTATTATTTATTAGAATTCTACGCAACCAACGACACCGAATCAGAAAGAAGGTTTCCTTTTGGCATTGCATAGAGTTGATATCCATTCAAGGTTGAACAAGAAACACGGTCCCCTTCATACAAATCAAACAAGAACACACACTCGAGTCATTGAGTTAATTAGCTGTGACTACCAACTCAAAACATGGATACCATTGGCAGAAGAGAGATTGACTCGCTCCTCAGAACAAAAAAAAAAAAGGTGCCTTCTTCTTCATTGGGCACGCTGAAACTTCAGTCCCAGTTTGACTCACAACTGTGCGAGTGCTTCACCACTTCAACGTCGTGTTTTGGTTGTTTTTTTAACATGCAGAAATATCTCATGGGCTCAAGCATTGATCCATGAAACAAAACTATGGCAGCGGAATATATGGAGCTTACATCATCTGCACCAAAAACAAATTCAGAGAAATCACCTTCAAGTCTGTTTGAAAAATGTTTTAAAAAAATATTAAAGAATTATTTTTAAATTTTATATTATTTTGATATGTTAATTTGGAAATTAATTTTTTAAAAATAATAAAATATTATTTTAACATATTTCTAAAAAATAATTTTAACTACATTTACAAATAATTTCTTATTGATATTGATAAGATAGGATATGATACGGCAATTATTTGTGAAACCAAAACAGAGTCGAGGTTGTCAATCAGGTTGACTATCTACTATTTTAATCTGTGTTTTTTGTTATTTTGCTATTTTTTTATTGGTGAATTCACATGGTTTTATCTTATGAAAAATAAATATGATATTTATATTATGTTTTCAAAGTCAAGATTAGGTGTTGAAAATTATTTTAAATAAAAAAAAATGGTAAATCAAAGAAATCGGCATGGTATTCCTTGGCTTTTTATCCCGAAATTCTTCATGAAATCAATTCTCGAAGAATTTCAATCGTTAAATCAATGAGATACATTGATTCAATTATTTAATATAGGAGATTTTTCAAAAAAGAAAAAGAAAATGAGATACAATTAACATTGTTTATGGCATTATAATCTGAAATGAACAACCCTTATGTGCTGGATCCGCAACCCGCACCGAAACTCTACTCGCCTAGTCCTCCTGCCAGCTATTTTATTCCCTTTTTAAGTGCACATTATTCATTCATTGATCCTTTTATTTTAAATATATGTAATTATATATAGCTAGAAAAACAAATTGACAAGCCGAATCCGATTGGGCTCACTCCAACTCCAGTCCAGTTGGTATTCATCCTGTTGCTTTAAATAACAGGCCAAGAGTTCAGGCTTTCCTCGGAGGTGGATGTCGATTTTTTGTTTCTGGGAGAACTCCACTCTCCTTGATGGTGGCACAAAAATCCCGACAACTTTCGACCATAGCCAATTAAAAATAAAAATAAAAATAAAAATAAAAGTAAGCCCTAAGTGCATGGCATTTAGTTACAAGTGGGTCAACAAGCCTCGTCTAATTCCTATCGAATCTCTAAGAATACCAGTCGACAATGCAACAATGGCCTTTCTGCTAGTGGTAGTGCCGGCTATGAATATGATAAGTCGTCAAAAACTATCTCAACTTCTTCTAGGGATATGCACAACGAATTTCCCATTGGCTTAAGTAAATCATTATCGCCTGTCACTTGAGCGAAGATTCAAGATGCTCGTTAATCTGCTGCTAATCTGGAGAAGAATAAAGCTTAAATTGAGAGAGAGAGAGAGAGAGAGTGCAAAACACTTATCCAATGACTCGCCCACCTTCAACAATTTCCACAACCTTCGCTACTTTTCGACAATCAAGTTTTTTTGTTTTCTATCAGACTGGTGTCTGCAGCCATTTCTTTTATGTGGAGGAGAATTTGTGATCGTAAAATGATATATAGTGTGGAACAATGATTGCGATGAGAAGGTCATATGATGACAAGGACTAGCACTAAAGTTTGATGTCGAAAAGCGTGGCCGGTTCATATCGGTAAATATCTTCCGGTGGAGATTTCTTGCTGATTTAGGCGTGCATGGCCGATTGGTCCAAGCTACTCCAAACCACACGTAGCCTCCATACAAGGCAAATGGTCATTGGGATATGCTTGTGTAATACTTTTCAGATTATTATTATTATTATTATTATTATTATTATTGATCCACGTAATCTCTACTTATAGATGAACCAATTCAAGAAGACGTGGTGGGATTGAAAATAATCCAAAGTCATAACCGTGAGGTGCTTATTGGTATAAGATTTGGGGTTTAATGCTGCTGGGTTATAGGTTGGCCAAATGAACCCGTAAGCTATGGATCAACTTCAATTTTATTGTTTTTATCAAAAAAAATATCGTTTTGTTTGTCCAATTAACCATGAAATCTAATCCTAGTTCCAAAATAAATTATAAGTTGATGGATTATAAATCGGTTTGCTGGGTCACAGCAGGATTTCTAATTAAATATGAAATGATTGGAGTTTTCTTTCCCCATCTCTTCGAAAACTGACTATCCATATGCACATAATTTTATTCCTCGTAGTATAAAGTATTTCGACCCCGTTCAACAACCATTCTTCAACATAGGAATTGTCAGAGATCCTTAATTAAGTTGGCTTTTACTGTTTATGTTTGTTCAATTCAACCTGGCCAGAGAGAGATCAATTAGTAGAAATATTCACTGACCGGATTATCTGATCTTCACCGGCAAGAAAATCTTAATGTAAAACCTAAGTCAAACAAATTGTTTTATAGGTTTTAGCTATGTCATTCCATTTATCCACAAAAGCTTTACTTTGATATGAATATATTATTATTCTGCAGTCGTAAAGGTTGGCTTAGTTGTATATAGTAATATTGTCTACAGATTCAACTCCCCCACCAATCGATCCAACAACTCCTTCAGCATTAGTTTCGATGATAAATAAGTTTAATTAAGTTATTAAGTTGTGTTCATTTGAACTCAAAAGAAATCGTGGAGAACGAAGTTTATATTTATATATATATATATATATAAACACAAATATAATATCAGTGGACGGAAATTGGAGTGAAAAAGCTAGCTTAATTGTTTGATAAAAAAGATGTAAGCATACCAAGTTGATTCAAGGAAAAAATGGGTGGCGTGGCTTTGATTTCATGAAGTGATAAGGTCGATTGAAAAACACACCCCTTGCGAAAACCATAAGATTGGTGAATGAGCTTTCTCTGACTGCTCATGACACCGTGAAAGAAAATATGCGGGGCAGTCACTCCCAAGCAGTTGGAAGTATGAAGTCATGTGGAGTTCCACAGCATCACATGTATCTCTGTGTTGTGTTTGTTTATTAAAATGTTTTTTTTTAAAATATATTAATATAATATTTTTTATTTTTAAAAAATCAATTTTGATCAAAAAAATATTTAAAAAACCATTGATTTAAAATAAAATAAAAATCAACTTTTTAAAAAAAATATTTTAAAAAGCTCAACTCTAAGCTCTCAGTATCGCGTTGTAAAAGGAAAGTGGCGGTGGAGCTTTGTGAGGTTGTGGGGTCTTGTATCTTATTTCCAGGAAAATTCTTAGCCTATGGAAAGACGGAGACTTAGACTTAGGTGGCCTATTCTATGTGGAGAGAATGACGTTTATATCCTTCGTAGTAGAAGGGGCAAACTTTCTATTCAGACGTCCCTTTCCAAGCCCTCCACCATGGCACATGGAGAGAATGCACATTATTGTACCAAACAAAATATAATTAAGCCGAGGCAGAGAAATTCCAAGAAATGAAGCAGTTCCTTGTGTTTTGAAATTGTGAATAGAAATTAGTAAATGTTTTGATGAAAAAACTCAGGCTCTCTTAACTTCAAATCAGAGATGACAGTCCATTCACCCAAGAGGTCCCGGCGGAGCAGTAGGCATGCTTTCGTCGCTTACGAGGTTGGGGGTTTGACCCTCTTCTTCATCTGCAGCAGGACGTTTGGGGAGGCTTGACATCCAAGTTGAGAGATTAATCTGAGTCAGCGACTGGAATACCCTGATTTGACAAAAAAAAAGAAGATGACAGTCCATTCGGGCAAGAAGTACCTCACCGGCAAGCACTGCAGTTCGTGTCATGAAATTTGGAACAGAGCAGAAATGTAGCGTGGCTGTCCCCCGGAGGAATCTTGACAATGAGGCTTGAGCCGGATGGCTGGATCTGGTATTAGATACACGACGCGTGTACAGTAAAACAAAACTTTAATCTAGACTCTCTAGTTGACAGCGTCCACATTGCATCATTTAATATGTGATCATATTTAAATTAAAACATTATTCTAAGTTTGTTTCCTGTGATCATTCTCGATCAACTCTCTCCAACTTATCTTGAACTTAAATATGATTTCGTCCGTCGATCTCGGTTGAGTCCAGATTTACCAGGCTTGGGAATCAAATGTCCCTCTCTCTCTCGTACTAGGAGATCGCTCGATGTGAGGTCGAATCTTGCTAATTAATAAGGGCACGTGGATTAAAATCAATAGTCGGCAGTTTTGTTCTGTTTCTGCAGTCGGAAGGTAAATAAATTTGTTTTTATCTCGGTTTAAATTATAGTTTTTTTTTGTATTTTCTGGTTAAATATTAGCCGATATGTACCGGTTTCATTCTGCCCATTTTGTTTCGGTCAAATAATATTTTTTAAATAAATAATAATTTTTCAATATCAATCATGTCTCTTGACCTGACCATTAGATTAAGATAAAATTTCACGAGGGTCTCTTGACATATTTATATATATTATGTTAAAATTTAGAGCAATCAGATAGTATAATAATCTTGCGAGATTGATGATGACATTCTCATAATATAATATTTGTTCATAATTTTGTTCAAAAAAATTATTTTATATTGTCCTTTTTAGATTAAATTGCACAATTATATTTTTTTTATTTGAACTAATTTGCTTTTGAATTAATATATTTAATTATATATATATATATATATATACACACACATATATAAACAATAGAACCCTAAAACGACGCGCTAAAACACTTCGAAACCAAAATATTTTATTCTAATTGAAAAAACATAATATCATCCAAAATATTATAGACAACTTTGGATTAAATGATTCTGATTGAACTCTTTGAATCCAGTGCCCTCCCTGAGAATTTCTCAAGAACTTGTTTGATAATTGAGAGGATAGAATACAAAGAAAACAGAGAGAATAAAATGGAAGGTTGATTCCAATCCTTCACCTCAATTGTTTCGAAGAGATTGGGAAAGGTAAGGTACTCGTGTTCTGTCAAAAATGGGAGGCTAAGGAAAAGTCCAAGGCACGAGTTTTAGACTAAATGCAGCCATGGATGGTCCCATTTCAAGCTGTTTCCAAAGGCACACAGCGACACGTTTTAAGAATCAAAGGTCTCTCGTCCAATTATTTGTCCACCTTCACTTTCAACACGACAGCGACAGCTGCTGTGAGCCGGACAGGTTTTATAATGGCCCGTGTTGTCATGTTTTATATTTACGAAAACAACCGGTGAAACTCCGGCACTGTAAATTATGCCATTGATTTTCAAGAGAGGAACTCCGGAGATGAAATATCTAGCTAGGAAAATTGAATACCTACGTGAGGTTAATTTTGTAATTCGTGTATTGATTCCCTGCCTCAGTGTTGTAGAGTGATTGTTTTCATTATGAATTTGAAGGAAGATCACATAAGAAAATGATTTGCGAGAAGCAATCAAGGAAAGATTTCTGATGTTTCTTTTCTTTTTAAAATTATCTGGATGTTATTATTCTCTTTCATTGGTTTCACTGTTAAATCACAAATCAATCTCACCTTCAAAAAATTGATGAGCTAGACGTCGTTGAGGAAAGATTTCTAAGATTCATCATTTCTTTTTATAATCCAAATATTACTTCCTCAAGTGATTTTTAACAAAGGATTATTCATTAATTTTATATAGAGAGAAGTCTTCGAGGGACATGATGACATAAAACTCGCGATCTGCACATTTTACTTCGAGTTCAAGCCAGTATCGTACACCTCTTGTAAGAAGCGGTGACAGTCAAGATTTTACTCACCAGACATAGATTCAATTGCAAAAACTGAGACCCATCTAGAGAAGGCATGGGTGTCTTCAGCCGAGTTGCTTCTAAAATTTGTTTCTGGACCAAGTCGCTATATCAGTATAAAAAATCAAAATCAAAATCAAGTCGCTATATCAGTATACAAAATCAAAATCAAAATCAAGATCAAAATCAAGATCAAGGTTGTGAATACGGCAGATACTTTGACATCCATCCAATTTCCCCTTTTAACGGTTACAATCATGTGACCTAAATTATTTCATAAATTAGAGTCCAGTCAGAAGCAAGAGGCTGACACGCTTCTGTACTGTGCATGTTCCAGTTCATGATTTCATTTTTGTATTGATCTGTTCATCATCAAAGTATTGTTTCTTATGTGACGAGCAAAATAACAATGAGTAACTAACTTTGCTAGATGTCGTGTTCTGTCCAGCTTTTGTGAGTCTGAATTTAACTTGTAATGATCTTTGATGTAACATATTTATATTATGGTATGTCATGTTATCGTTTTTTTCCCCCAAAAAATAACATATATAATAAGTTAATTTAGTACGTATATAAAGATTGACCCACTTGCTCACTTGTAGGTGCCCACGTTGAAAATTTTATTTCAGATTTATTTAATGAACATATTCCAAAAATAGCATATACAATATTCAAATTTATGATATTTATTAAAATCCATTCTTATTAGTTTTGGCTCCAAGAAATCAGAGATTCATTCATTCTTCACAGCAACAACTATCAAACTTCATGATAAACATGTAAGTGCTTCAGCAAGTGTTTAGCACTAATTTTGTTTAAATAATATATGTGTGTTTTAGTCTTGATTGCATGTTTTTGTCATATATAGTTTTGAACTGCTTGGAAATAAAAGCTCAAAGTGGCAATGGATCGCCGCTCACATGATTAATTTATAAGAGATACATAGCTAAGAGACGTGTTTCTGTTTGTCCAATGGAATAGTGACAATTTTTTTGAATTTAATTGGGAGATAATATATTCAAACATAACAATTAACAATTAATTAGATTCAGGTATATCAGTCACCTCAACCTCTTCTCTTGTTCAGAAATATTATCTTCTTAGGCTACATGGATACCTCAAGTTGGCTATCAAATGCATGTGGTGACAGAAGAAGCATTGAAACTCTCGCTGATCTATCTATCTATCTATATATATATATATATACACACACAGAGAGGGACGTGAGAGGATCGATTACCCACAAATTAAACCCGGTTTTTCCAGTATACAAACCAAACTAAACCAAACCAAAATAAATATAAATATTTATTAATCAACGACTTCCTGTGGCACCCAATTAGTTGAAGAGCTCCAATATGAACACCAAGCAAGAGGTAGCAGGGTCAGGAAATGAAGAAGTCTATTAGCGTGAGAGATTAAAATCCAACTAATACAAGACGGGGACGCAAGGTGTGCTGAACAGCATGCATGGCCCCAGATACTGCCAATGATCTTCACCGAACAAACATTTTTTTTTTAAAAAAAAAACTGAATCTGTCTGGAGATAACTATAAAATGCAACATAAATCACACAGATTTTCTTTAATTGGGTTGTCCATCTCGTTAGTGTTTTAATGAAGATTATTATACGTACATTCCTATAGAGTAAAACATGATTCATGAATATATAATATGGTCAGTAGCGTCCAGAGACAGCTTGTCAAATGGTGACAGCATACCCTCTCTCTTTTCAAAATCACTGACACAGGAGGTCAAAGAAATCAATATTATACACTAAAAATAAACAAAATTCCAGTTTAATCTTCCAAGAGCCGAGCATGGTGGTGATATCTTTTGAACGTTACACACTCTAGTCAAACCTTACACTTGAATCCTGTTTGTGATTGTGTTTCACCCGGTCAACTATCGTATATGAAATCCATTGCTGTTCATAATTCTCACCAGTAAAAATATAAGAAAATTTAACAGCAGCAAAAATATTATTAGTAACATTTATATATGTATATATTTGGGACGTAAGCTCTCTTGTTGTTTTTCTTTTCCAGCTTTCCAAATTATGAATTTAGGGAGGCAACCCGTGGAGAACTCGTGGGCCAATAATTTTTAATATATAAATCATAAATACACATTAAAGACAAATTATTAAGGAAGGATGAAGAGCTTGGCCCGCCTATTTTCAGAAAAAATGGTAGTTACTTACTCGAAAATATTATTCTTGATTAAGATATCATCTGCACATGAAAATAAAATAAATTGAAAATCAATCATGATGAAGAACAATCCGAATTTACTATATGGTTTCGTTGAATTATGAGTAGAAAGAGCAAATAATTCATTGTTGTTTTGTAGCAAACAATCATTGACGTTTGCAAATTGCAGGTAAGGGGTCCTTGTACAATGGTATTTTAAAAGTGGTGAGGGCGTATCTTATATCAGCACGTCTTTGTTGACCCAAGAAAATCGAAGAGATCTTCATAGCCACACTGTGACAAATTTGACTGAAAACTAGCTCATTAACCTATACTACGTACATTGCGTCTGGTTAAAAAATAAAATGAATGTGAGACTAAATTAATTAATTTAGGATTGATACTTTTTAATGAATTTTTTTTTTGTTTTTAATTATATAGAGGTTAATTTGATATAGCTTTGTAGTCCAAAATAACTTGAAATGCCCGTAAAAACTGGCTGAATAAAAACACAATTGAAGAATATATATTTAAAAATATTAAGATGATAAAATATTAGATTGATTTGGGTTTGCTTGCCAAATTCATAATCTAGTTATGAGACTATGATGACTTATAGAAAATAATATCAAAACAGATTATAACATTTAATTTTCAATCAACTCAATATTGATTGATGAAATTAAAAAAAAAATCCAAGAAGAGGTTCGGGTTAACCTGTTAAACTCGTGACTTGAGTTATAAAATTGTGAACCATCATAGAAAGAAAATAAAAAAAAGATTATAAGTTGAATTTTCAATTGGGCTAGTGTTGAAACATGAGACAGAAAAGAGAAATCAATTAAACATAACTTATGACTTTAGTAATGGTATATATAGAGAGAGACTTTCGTGCCCTGCACCTCGTCACAGACGGTATTATTTTTTTTCAACACAAAAAAAATATTAATTATTTTTTTATAATATATTTTTGGTTAAAATGATAAATTTGTGTAGAATTCCTGTGACGTGCAAGTTTTCTATAAAATATATGAATTTTAAATCGATATAAATTTATCTGTTTAATAGGTTTCAACTAAATAACCGATATAAAATTATCATCATCATTAAAAAAGCAAAAAAATTATCACCATCATTAAAAAAATTGATCATATTTTTAAGTAATTTTTTTTTGTCAAGAGTGGACTTGAACCATCAACTTCTCGAACTGAATTTTTATCTCACGCCTTATAAATCCTCTCGGCTACCTCAACATTTGTTCATCTTTCTCGAAAATATATATTAGATCTAATTTTAATTTGGATTCGCTAAAAAGAAATGTGTTTAGAGTGGGATTCGAACCCATGCCCTCAGAGGGGACTTTAATCTGACGCTCTTTAGACCATCTCAGCTACCTCAACAACCGTTTATCTTTCACGAAAATGTATATTAATAGTAGGTGTTATTGTGAATTAGCACAGTAAAACCGAAATTTGTTTTGTTGTTAATAATACACACACACACACACACATCCTTTTATCATAGCGCAGGAAAAACACTGTAGATTGCTACAATGTTTTTTGGGAACATAAAATAAAATACAATGTAACCAACATAAATTAAAATTTTAGAACGATAAGTACAAAAAATAAATGAAAAAATGAAAATAAAATCTAAAAACACAAATACATAAAATATGGATTATTTTTGTCCAAAAGAACAAAAACACCAAAAGAATATATATTCTAAAAACACCAAAAGAATAAAGAACAAAAACACCAAAAGAATATATATTGTTTTGGTGTTTTTGTTCTTTTAGACAAAAATAATCCATATTTTATGTATTTGTGTTTTAGGAAAACACTGTAGATTGCTACAATATTTTCTGGGACCAAAAAATAATAATAAAAAATTTAAAAATAAAATACAATGTAACTGACATAAATTAAAATTTCAAAACGATAAGTCCAAAAAATAAAAATAAAATCTGAAAGTACAAATACATAAAATATGGATCATTTTTATTAAAAAAAACCCAAAATAATATATATATATATATATATATATATATATATATATATAGGTGTGGGGAAACATTGTAGCATTGTTTCCCCACGACTTTTATATATAATATATAGTAATAATATAGTGTTCTCCCCGGTATTTTCCCACAACTTTTATATATATAGTAATAGTAATAATATGATCCCCTTAAGCTCAACGATGATTACTTTGAAACCAGCTTGACCGGTCACCAAGTTACAAAACTGATGATGTCAACTAATTTTGGTCTTTATTTAAGCAACTCCCACATGATGCTGCATCCCCAATTTCTCGTGGTGCACAAGGCTATAGCACTGGCTAACACTGCTTTAGCTTAAACCAAATCTCTCTCCCCGTCCCTTGAATTTGATCAGGCATAGAGATCATGGCTGCAGGTCAAAACACGGAAGGGGATGCCAACACCAGCCAGCCCGCACCAGATAGAACACTCGCAGATTTTGGTCCAGTGAAGAAACCAAAAAGAAACAGATATGTTCTTGCTTGTGCAACCTTAGCTTCCATGACTTCAGTCTTGCTTGGTTACGGTGAGGGCTTCATTTTCTTTCCAGCCATTCCTTAATTTTTCAAATACTATTCATTTCGTATCATACAAATGCTTCCACTGTTTTTCTTCTACTTATCCTCTTCATCACTTGGATGTATGCTGTCAGAAAAGGTTTCCCTAACAGCTTGTTTCCCATCATGCTTTGTCATAGATATCGGGGTGATGAGTGGAGCTAACATCTACATCCAAGATGACCTTAAAATCAGTGACTTGCAAGTAGCATTTCTTGTGGGAACTCTTAACCTGTACTCGCTTGTTGGTTCAGCCGCTGCTGGCCGGACCTCTGATTGGATTGGTCGCCGATACACAATAGTGATGGCCGGAGCCATATTCTTTATTGGATCTATACTCATGGGATTCGCCACAAATTATGCCTTTCTCATGGTTGGTCGCTTTGTCGCTGGTGTCGGTGTCGGTTATGCCCTCATGATAGCCCCTGTTTACACTGCTGAAGTCTCTCCAGCCTCTTCCCGTGGATTTCTCACCTCATTCCCAGAAGTAAGTGTTCATATATTTAAATACATTTCTTTAGTTTTCCAAAAAAAATATAAAAAAATAATAGCCTTCAAAATATGTACTCGAGATGGTTTCCAAAGGTAAATAATAGTTTAGTTTGAAACACTACTAAAATTCTAATAAACGCACAAGAATCCCACTTTTAGCAATTCTAATGTTGAGAAAAACTAAAATTTGGGGATTTGATAACAACATCACTCTTGTGATTCTGTATCTTGTTCAGGTATTCATTAATGCTGGGATCTTGCTAGGATATGTGTCCAATTATGCCTTCTCTAAGCTCCCAACTAACTTAGGCTGGCGATTCATGCTTGGAATTGGAGCGATTCCTTCAGTGTTTTTAGCTCTGGTTGTTTTAGGCATGCCGGAGTCTCCACGTTGGCTAGTCATGCAAGGTCGGCTTGGTGACGCTAGGAAAGTTCTTGACAGAACCTCTGATTCTAAAGAAGATTCTCAACGAAGATTATCAGACATAAAAGAAGCTGCCGGAATCCCTCAAGATTGTAACGATGATATTGTCCACGTGCAGAAACAGAGCCACGGTGAAGGTGTGTGGAAAGAATTGCTCATTTATCCCACACGTTCTGTTCGTCACATTCTAATTTGTGGGATCGGTATCCATTTCTTCCAACAAGCTTCAGGAATAGACGCGGTCGTTTTGTACAGTCCGAGGATCTTCGAAAAGGCTGGAATCACGTCATCCAATGGCAAATTACTAGCAACCGTAGCCGTCGGATTCACCAAGACCGTTTTCATCCTAGTGGCCACATTCTTTCTAGATAGGATCGGACGGCGCCCATTGCTTTTAAGTAGCGTCGGGGGTATGATATTATCCCTAACAACCCTTGGATTCGGGCTGACAATGATTGATCAATCAGATGAGAAACTACCGTGGGCTGTTGCACTATCAGTTGCTATGGTATTAGCTTATGTTTCATTCTTCTCCATCGGAATGGGACCGATAACCTGGGTATACAGCTCGGAGATTTTCCCCTTAAAACTACGTGCTCAAGGTACAAGTATGGGAGTGGCAGTCAATAGAGTGACAAGTGGGGTGATATCTACAACTTTTATTCTGCTATACAAGGCTATAACTATCGGTGGGTCCTTTTTTCTTTTCGCCGGAATTGCAGCCGTGGCATGGGTATTCTTTTTTACATGTTTGCCGGAGACACGAGGTAGAACTCTGGAGGATATGGAAGAGCTTTTTGGTAGTTTTATCAAGTGGAGGTCTGCTCTAAAGGATAAGCAGAAGAAGGAGGTCAGTGGTGACAATGGCGGTCAAATTCAGATGGGAACCAAAGCTTAAGAACAGTATTAGTGTGATAAATGTATCTTCTGCTTCTTTTCCTTTTATGAATGCTTGAGATGGTGTGCAACTGAGAAGCTTGTTGATTATCATGGAGGAGAAAAGAAAAGAAAAAATCAGATATTTAATGAATCAAAAAGATAACATTATCAATGGTCTTTGTTTTTGTCCCTTTTTAATATATTAAGTATTTTCGTGCAAGCTAGCCAATAGCACCAAAGTGTTTAGGTGACACGGCATCTATTCAACGAGTGAATCATTTGAGGCGAGTTTTTCTAACGCTTGGCCTGAAGTGTTTAGAAATCAAATATCCCACGGGACAACAGTAAACTGAACTTCCCGCAATTCCCAGAGTGTTTCAAGGGGGAGGGGGTACGAGTTTCATGGCTAATCAACTTGGTTAGTTCCCTGTGTTTCCAAAGAAAGAAGCATGAATTTCAATTCTGTATAGGACCAGTACCAAACAGTGTTTTAATATCCTTGCAAACCCATCAGGAGTCCCACCGCTCGATTCTGAGAATTTTGCCATTCTGCTAATATTTACCTCAGCTCTCTAACGTGGAAAATCTCCAGGACAAAAACCCACATCTGTAAACCTAAGGAACAATCGCAAAATTACAAGCCATCATGTACATTTCGGATGAACTCTACGCTTTTTTACTTCTCAATGCCCTGTTGAATGTATTGTATCAAGTCGTAGCCAGCTGTGGTCCACTTATTGTAGGCATCTGTGCACACCCGGATCATGAAGTTAGCAGCTTCACGCTCGCTCATCTCAGGGTGAAATCTCTTGCGAAGATTTCCAATTGGATCACCCCTGCTGAAGCACGGCAACCCACTGTCAAGCATCAACATCACAGTGTTGATTATCCCGTCCATGTAGCGGCGGGCTGCTAGGTACCCCTTCACACACAAGCTGTTGACAAATGTCAGGAAACCAAACACTTAGCTCTCAAGATCTTTGTCCATGAAAGCAGATAGAAGAGAGAAAATCCAAAAACAAGCACCAATCTTACCGTACAAATTGGGACCAAGTTTCGCTCTTCATAACTCCAGAGGGATCTAGTAATTGAGTCATCTCATGGCTCAGCTTGAAGTGTGCACTCTCAAAACGCATATTTCCACCAGGTGATGTTTCCAATATGAAACCAAAATCAATGTGAACAAGCCTCCCCGCGCTGCATTGGCATGAATGTCAGTTAGGTTAGGCAGTCAATATTTTCTCTCAAAATCCTAAAACCTAATATTAACTTTTACATTGATTTGTGTGTAGGCTGGCAACTGCATAACCAGCACGAAAATAGAAAATAGAAAAATAAAAAGACTGCGTACTCATCAAAGAGAAGATTCCCATTGTGTCTGTCCTTTGGCTGAAGCAGAAGGCTGGCAACTGCATAGCCAGCACTACTGATGATAAAATTCTCACGTGCAGCTTCAAAACTAGGAGAGCCAACAGGCCCATAATCCTGTTGAAAGATCTCATACAAACCACCATCTGTTGTTTCACCCATCTGACTTCTGCTACGTGTGTTAGGCACAACCTACGTGATTAAACATGGTTAGCAACATATAAGCATAACACATACAACATCACAGAAGAGGCAATTTTAGGATGGAAGGTTGAGCATTGCCACATTAAAAGGAAAGGAAAGGACTAATACTTTGGGAAGTCTGGTGTTTAAAATTGGTTATTGGTCTTCCTACTCTATATGAATGTAGCTTGTTGGTACCGCATTCCACTCTAAGTGGCGAACTGCTCTCTTGCTCTCATTCTGCATATCATATTGAGCTGTATTCCAGGTAACATTGCACCAGACAAGCACAGCTAAAATAATGGTTGGACACCAAAATCTCACCTCAATTATACCTCTCTCCGGACCAGTTGGAAGAACACCATAAGGAAACAAGTAGAGATTAAGTCCGACTGCTTCAAATATATCTCTAAGGAGTGCTATAACTTGAAGGGCAAGAACATCCTGTCGACAATCATCTCCTACCTTCAAATGGAAAGTATCAATTAAGCCATTTATGATAAGACTGCTTAAATAAGCATCAAAACTTGAGAGACAAATTTTAGTTTGTATAGGAAGATGCATTTTACTATCATCTCTATTCCATTCAAATAAAAAAAAGAAGCAAGCATCACTAAATTATGTGATCAAAAACATTACATGGTCTGAAAATGAGAAACCTCTTTAAGGAAATCATACAAGTAAACATACAGTTCATTATTTAAATGAATTTGTGAGTATCAATGTCATAGGTGGTCCATTCAATAGGGATTTCATGAGTAACATGTTCAAAATCATACCTTGAAGATGCAAGCTTGGGGTTTTACATAGTTTTGGTCCCCAAACCGATCAACCACATTAAATGTCACCATGATGGGAACTTTTGCTGCAGATTGTAAAGGTATTCCACTGTCCACCCGGATGCCCCTAACAAGCTTGCTGGGAGCAGTTGGTAAGTAAAGATCTTCTCCCACCAATTCAATTTTCTCCAACTCCCTATTTTAGCAAGCCAAATCAAAATCAACAGCAAGATACAAACCATAAGCAGAATGAGAGCTTAAGCATTGAGACTAAGGGTATACCTCCGAATACCAGCTCGGCGTTCTTCCTTAGAAAGTGGATACAGAACACCAGAAATAGATGTAACTTTATCAAAAAAATCAAATTCCCTTTCAAACAAGTTGAGGGCTTTAGTGGTGAAGCCATCAATTATACGCTGACGAACAGTTGGCAACAGTGCTTGAAAGGAAGCATTCTGTAATAAAAACATATATAAACATAGTAGTTAAGAATGGAATGATAAGAACATGGCGTGATCCATCAATTTATACACATGCGCACATGCAGCATCTTAGGAGCTACACATGTATCTATGAAAACACATCCTAGATTGTCTGTGAATCAAAAAAGTAGACACATATCTGAGTAATTGAGTATGACATAGACTTGTAATGAATAGAGCAGGTTATGATTGCAAACCTAGTATTAATATTCACAAACCAACCAACCCCAGTGCATTGTGTTGTAACATACGTATGTACAAGAAACTAGATGATCGAGCTGGTAAGTGGCAAAACCATAACATACATTTGCTGACTGCAGAGAACCTCTTTTAACATATCGCGCCAATAACACCATGTTGCTTATAAACCAGGCATGACAAATACTAGGTTTGCAGTGTAAGGTGGTATTTCTTAAGGCTTTCCTCTGATCTTTTTCTTATCTATGAAAGGTTAAGGTAGAGCAAGATTTTCACAGGAGACAAATAACATTTAATAAACTGCTTTGTCTACAACTGAAAGCTCTCTGTGACTTCTGTTGTATTCTACCGGGTCAAATGAACAAAATGTAATTCCAAATGAGCACACATTAACAAACTTATATCCCACTTGATAAGTAAGCCTATACCTTCCAGATAAAATATCCATGCACAAAGAGGTAATTACATTTAGCAGTTTGTGTCGAGTAAAGGATTAATTTCAGTCTAGAGGTAAAAGGTCTGGCTGACTAGAAGAAAAACTACACATACCTTTCCGGAGGCAACTTCTTTACCAGATTCTGGAAAGGTTTCGCCCTGCCATACATAAGAAACTCATGACTTATGCAAACAGAAGACAATATAACACCATTACAAGTTAGAACTAACAAACATTTAGCAATGCAAGTATATGAATGTTTCCACACCTGAAGATGCCATATCAGAATATGGGCAAATATATCACTTCTCTGAGTTGCTCTGAGCAAATATCCTTCTACTAACCTCTGCAAAAATTATAAAAGTAGAAAACCAGTGAATAAGAAAATACTAGTATATTCATGGTGGCAGTTTAAAAACCCATACTCAAAAAAAAAAGACAACTAAAATAATCCCAGTCTCAACTCTGGCAGCTTTGTATATTTATATAGACAGATTAGACCTGCTGATCGAATATCCAATCAACCTGATTCTCCACAATTACACGAGTGTAGAAGCCAGGTTACAGTGGAGCAAGAGGCTTGAGGTTGAAAGAAGTGTACAAAAGGAATTTTCCCCTTATTTCTGGGGGGAAAAAACTTCCTATTGATTTGCTTATCTCATGCAACATAAAGCAATAAGAACAGTGATTTTGTAGGTGAGTTGGGTTAAAATTGGTTTGAGATGCCCATCCTCCACCTCACAAGAGCCACTCTTGAATTAAGATGAGGTAAGGGTTTCCCCTACCAAACCTAAGCTAGAGTATTAGCATAAGCACAAATGGTACGGTTCATCAGATAACCCACCCCATCATCATATCGCAAAGACTGCACTAGCTGTGGCATAAAGAAAGTCACTCGCTCTGGAGGATAAGACTCCAACACTCTAAGAACATATGCCATCACACGTGGATGCCCCTTGTATGCAGGAGTCAGGAACTCGAGTGCTTGTGTGATAGAACAAGCAGCCCAGTGAGGCAGTTGTTGCAAAAGCACTGAATCTTCATCAACAGCAGTTGGGGTGACAAAATATGGCAATGCTTCAGGTATGCAGCGGAGATCCAAAATATTTGACTGCAATGGAAACACCAGAAAAATCAAGATACCATAAACTAAATTACACAGGTAAAAAACAATTAAAAGGGGGAAGGAATCACCAAAGGACAACATAAATCATTGTCATTCCAATTTTCCACAAAAGCAAAAAAGAGTATCCTTGTTCGCAAATGATATTAAGAAGCAAAATCATCAGAGTTGTTTGGAAGTAAGCAAAGATGGCCACCATTTTCTTAAAAAAAGTTAACGGTCGCATTTCGTGATCACTCTTTATCAAATCAATGGGTTTTTGACTACCAAGGGCCTCTGAGTTTTATCAAATATAAACAAACACATAGACTGGCCATTTCCACCCAACTGTGCCGAGGCAATTTGAGCATGATAGGCTCAGCATGCTCCAATCCAGAGTGAGAGGAGGAACACTTGTACACAAGGTGTCAAAAAGGATACATGTAAATGAAACACTACAAAAATATGAAGAAGAAATTATCCACCTTGCTGATAAACAAGAGATGGAGACTAATTCTACTATGAATTGCTGAACTTGCAGCTGGTCATGATTTGCTAGGTTTGAATTAAATGATAAAAAGTTCTCATGGATGCTAAAAAAAGTAAAAAACCATGGTGTTTAAATGACATTTTAGGCTCTGAACTACAAATTTGTATATGATATTATGATATTTTTATGGGAAAAAATCCTGAAGAAAACCAAAGATCAATGAACAGGAGAAGTTGCTATTAAAAAAGCATAAAAGTTATTCAGGAGGGGAAAAAATGAGCAAGTTCTGACCCAAATAAACAAAAAACCAAAAGAAGAACAAACAAATTATAGCCAAATAAAAAAAAGTTGCTATAAAAATCCAGATCTAAATAACACGAAAGACATTCAACCATAACTAGATATTGTACACCAAGCAAAAAAGGTAAACAAGGCAAGTGCAGCTGAATATAAATCCTCTCCTGCACTGCAGCTTAATAAACTATAAACATCTTTTTTCCAATATTCATATCAATTTTCCCCTTTATTGTTCAAGACAATGATAGCAGATCACTTAGTGGCACAGAATCTCTGAATAAGCTTTTAAACTTTCAGCTCTAGAATAACAACCGTTCATGAAGAGATGATTTTCCAAAATCAAATCATGTTCTAAACAAGAATTAAATTACAAATGTCAATCCTTATTCAGGTGTTTCACATTATCACTTCTTTGCAAGCTTATGCTCCAGCTAATAAAGATATGGCAAAACTACCTGAACTAGTTGCGTTACTTCAGCTTTCAAATTAGTATTTGTTGGGAACCTTGAGACCAAGCATAAGGCGATCCTTGGATCCACAGAGAAGGCAGTCCTAGCATATTCGATCCATTTCTCTGAGCTGATTTTAGCCCGAGATGTATTTTCCCTTGAGATGGAAAGAGAGGAGGAGTCAAGATGTTAAGAAACTAATACTATCATATCTTCAAAAACTTGGCAGCAGAACATGAATTTATTGCGTAGAATATCAACAATTTACTTAGAGTTAGTGGGTTGTGCCCAAACATCAAGCCTATCAGCTTCATGCTGGCATAGCATCATAAGCAGCTGCTTCCGTTTTTCTCTTCCTGCAGCATAGTTCTCCATCTGGCCCCATACAGGGTGACACTGATTGTTCTGCAATTACTTCATATTATTAATTCCCTAATTAAATACAAAGGCAGGCTCTGAGATTCAAACAACGATTGAAGCTACCCAAAACACACACAAAAAAAGTCCTATATTGGCATCTCCACCTTTCCATATTAGGAAATCCACAAAACGTTATCCACTTTGGTGTTTATAAATCAGTTCACATGACTTTATGAGATTAACATTGTTTATTATTTGAAAGAATGGAAATCAAAGTGTTTTTGAAATGCCATATGAAAAAAACACATACATTTAGGACCATGTGAAAGTGAAAAAAATGGATGAGGATCTAAAGAAGTATTACAATGTGAAATAACCAATTCTAAGAGCTATGCATGGCTATTGATTCCACAATCAACAAATGTAATCTTACCATATCAACCAAATAAGTCCCATTCTCATGCCCCCGTCCTCTTGCATCAGATTGACCATCATTAGAAATATAGTGAACAAATATGGAGAGAGATCGAGCCTCACTCACAGAAAAAATTACATTGTTTACATCAAACCATTCAGGCTCAAAAGCAAACCAACCCAAACAGGCCCTGAAAAATGCACCAAACATGACTTTCAATCCTTAAATGCAACGGAACATAAAGCATTTAATCATCATCAATAAAGAACTTTGAAAGCAAACTGATGGTACTCCAAAGCCAACCCAGTTAACTCCAAAAACATTGGTTAAACAACAATGAGGTAGATAAGGCCATTAACAAAGTAAATGAGAATACCATCTTCATCAACATTGCCTTCTGCAGGAAAATAACCAGCACCTTGACCTACTTAAGTGGCTTTCCAAAGCCCCGGCCCATACACACAAAAAGGGAATCAATCAGAGAGACCCCGATCCCCATTCATCAAAAGATTTTCATTTATAATTTCATTGTTTACTTCTCTTATTTTCAAAAAGCAGAATGTTTAATATTCTGTACAACTTTCTTGTTTTAGTTGCAGGGGGCTGAGTAAACTGTCATTGAAGCATAAAGAGAATAAGCAGCAAGTTTTAATGTACAGTAAAAGGAAATGACCTATAAATACGATCTTCCAGTAGTTGAAGCCCTGTTTTGAAATTCTGCAGATTGCCTTGGGAATGACATGAACAGAACTTAAGACCAAGAAGCATGATAGTGAAGAAAGTGCCAGTAGCTGCAGGATGGCGGGAAAAGTTCCAGGGAGATTTGGTTGTCCCTTGTAAAAGCCGACCAAGAAGCAAGAGTTGCTCGACACTATTGTGTCGAACTACCTATAAAACAGCAAACCACGAAACATTTTGAAGGAATATGAATAATATTTGCTTATTGCTGTAAAACATACACAACTAGTATTATACTCTAATGTGCAAACTCCTGTATGTGAATTCTGAATAGTGAATACCACTACAAAACAACTTAATCCCACCAAGAGTGCATTTCAAAAAATACAAAAAGAATGACCACTGATAATGTAACCGAGAGAGAGATTAACAATCATAGATAAATCCTAACCTCAAAACGGTCAATTAAAAATCCAACCCATATTTTATGCGCCATTATTTGTTCAACAGGATCAATTTCAGGCAGTGATTCCGGTTCTCCTGGGGCTAGCAAAGGTCTCAGTTTCGCAGCAGGTCCAGAGTACTTCACTTCATGTGCAAAAAGTCCTCGTTTAGTATCAATTGTCCATAACCAAGCATCCACTAGCTCTGCAAGCACAAGAGAACCAAGTTGCGGTGCAGCAGAAACCAACCAAGTCCAAATGAAAACACCAGTCTCCATCGAATCAGGAGTGGAAATATATGCTGGACACCAGCAAAGAAGACGTAGAAGTTGAGCAAAGCCTTCTACATTTGATTTTGACTCAGAAGCCTATTACCAAACAAATAAATAAAACAGATGGAAAAAAAAAGGAGCAGGTAAGACACAAGTCCTTCAACATTATCAGCATGAAAATAAGCGACAAGATGGAGAGCCTCGTTTTACCAGATTTGATAGAAGAAATGCAGCGGCCTGGGAACATGTATCACGAAACTGTGACTTGTCCACTTCCCCACCTTTCTCTGCAATACTGACAAATTGCTGAAGAAGGAGCACAATCTTATTCAGTAGCATCTCATTAAATGAATCATCCTCAGCTTGTGTTGGTTGAGAAAACGCTCCAGTTATCAACCTTTGAAGACCACTACCAAAACCTGTTGGTGCACCACTGGATTGAAATCCACCGATGCTGTTATACAACCTTCTCATGCCTGCAATTTCTCCAGCATGGTTGCACTTAACTGTTGCACTGACGATACCAGTGCTAAGCACCTCCAAATTGAAAGCTTCCATCACATTCAAGTTTGCACCTGAAGCAGCTGCTGCTGCAGCCATGACCGCAGGAATATTAGCTGTTCGTATACCAGTCCAGTCATTTTTACTGTGCCCAATCCGTATCTCAGTTAAGAGAGAAACAACATCAGTTGTAGGTTGTGTTCTCTGCCAAGTATTTGCTTTGCAAAGCTTTTCCTAAAGTGTCAGGAAACCCAAAAAAGAGCAAAAAACCATAAAAATGAGTATATTTTAATGAGAAATGGAAACTCCAGATATAAACAAGATCACCATTATCAACAAATACATAACTGAATGAATAGCATAGGACCTTGTTTAAATGAAGCATGCCACAAGCATAGAAAAGAACATGCACAATTCTCAATAAATTTTTAAGAGAAATCATAATCAACTCATGTACAACAATTTTATCACAGATATTCACACATTTAGCAAATATAGAAATCCAGATCAACTCAGTTATGATATTGTATAACCAACCTGCAGAAGACCTTGGCTAGTGCATGGGGCATATGAAAGTGATATGCTGATCCATTCCCTGACAATCTTTTGGTACAAAGAACGAACCGATGCTTTCAAAGCAGGATCATTAATAACTGCAGAAGGCGAGTTGTTGTGAACTGAAAATAGCAGGGAGTCTAAACAGGATGAGTTCCACAAAACCTGCATGTATATATTTCCATTTCATCCACATAAGATTAGGCAAGTTGTGGATCACGGGAAAAGAAAGAGAGAAAATCATCCACTGCAAACAGCATTACCAAACAACACTACCTGAGGAAACTTTTCTCTTAGCTGAGTCAACAAGTTTACAGAAATATCTCGAATGTGTTCCTCCCTCTGCGACATGCTTTTAATAAGAAAACAGGCATGGGAAAAAAGAGTTGATTCTCTAACATTGGCTTCATTGCCTGTTTCCGTTATTCGATCTTCCTGAAATCAGACCAGAGGATCAATGACATTCACAAAGTAATGAGAGGGAGGGAAGAGAGAAGTAAACATAATTCATTTTACAAGGAAAGGGTACCATTTCTATTTCTACTACAACATGTTATTTCTTAAGAAATCAAGAGTCCTCGTGAAACAAGATATAAAAAGTCAATGTCACTTGAAAACCATCCACTATCCACTGCTACTATCAAATTTATTTTACAAGGAAAGGATAACATTTCTATTTCTACTACAACATGTTATTGTTTAAGAAAGCAACAGCCCCCATGAAACAAGAAATAAAAAGTCAATGTCACACTTGAAAACCATCCATTGCTACTATCAAATTTATTCATTTTAAACAGAGTAAGAGAAAGAAAAGGAAATCACCAGCTGTAACTCAATGAAGTGCAGTCCTAGGAGGAAGTATTATAGGGATTATAATTGACACTTTAAAGAGAATAAGGGAATGTACTGTTTTGATATTTATACCTTTCGTGCAAAAACTAGGCACTAAAAGTAATCAACATTCCCTACATGAGCAGAAAAATAAATGAAAGGGAATTGCTAAAGAAAGATTTAAATTCCAATGAAGTAAAAAGGTACCAGCCAGATAACAGCTGCATCAAATGCCCTATGGACAATAGCCATCAAACAATTGAACACAGCTGGCATAAGATTTGGAGTTTTTAGATATTCGAAGACACAACTGAAGGCACTTCTAGAAGCACTCAAACTAGCACCACCATTAAGGATGCCACCATTGCTGCTGAAACGTATTATCTCCAAAAATGCTACAGCAAGCAGATAGGTTGCCTTCACACCTGTAAAATCAGAGTGAAAACAACACATGAGCTTGGGACATCAGTATTAAAGCAGACTTTAAAAAAAAATCATGACCATTAACAAGGAATAATTCCACCAAATAAGGTCCCGAAACAGCCAAATTTTCACGATGACTAAAAAAAACACCTTGAGATGAAAACAACCAAACAACATCAGAATCACAAATTTAAAGTGCAACAACTTAGTAAGCAATCTACTGAACCTGAAATCGTGCTCATAGCTGCAACATCAACTCTGCCACCAAGAGAAGCTGAAAGAGCAGATCTTTGTGTTAAAGCTGCTTTCTCATTACCACTCCCCCGACGACTACCAGGATTGTGAAGGGCATTGAGTTCCAATTCATCTTCAAGCCATTTCACTGAGCTAACAACCTGGAGAGATAACTATTTTGTCAAACTCAAAAATGAGTAAAATATATAGAAAAAAGACTATTAAAATAGTACAAAGTCGGTGAGATGATTACATACAGGTGTAAAACAGGCCAAGTCATAAGGCAGAATTTCTCAGGTAAAATTAAAAATATTTTAATATTATAAGGGAGGTAACATTTTGGAGTGCAAAACCATATATATCAAAAATAGGTTCTAGTTTGGAAGTGAAACGGTACATACTTCAAGCGATTGGTTGTATATTTAATCCTTAAATGTCCAGGATAGTGATCAACTCATTGAATGACTTACCAACAAAATGATGATCCAAACCCAATTTCTTACAAGTCTCAGATTACTACAGTCTACAAGAGAAACAGAAAAATAGTGTTTTTGTACATTTGATATTCCACATTGGCCATATGACAGAACAACAGTCCTATTACAAGTCAACATAGTAAGGTTCGAGTCATAAAATAAGTAACATATGCACAGAAGAAGAGGGAAATATCGATGGACCACCAGCCTCACTGATTTCATCAAACAGAAACCCATTCGTCAGCAGCCTAACCTCCCAATAAGATTAAACAAACTAATTAATCACTAACAAGTTAACAGAGTTTGCACAATTTCAGAGAAAGAAGGGAAAAATATCAAGTAAATAAGATATCATCATTTAAGAACCATTGGCAATCAACTTACAAGGGGAGGAGTCCCTTGAGCAATTCGCTGAACAGCAGAGGACCACTGTGCATTCCACATGTATGGTCCACCCACCGCTTGAAGAGCAATTGTGCCCATGCTTCCCACACTGTTCAGTGTAGTTGAAACTGACTTTGTTGGCTGCTGAATTTTCTGAATGGGAGGTGCTAGACCAAAAAGAGCAACATAGAACCACAGGTTGCGGAACAATTTCAAGAGTGATGGTTCCACATTCACAGAGGGATCAAAATCAGAGCATATTTCAGCAACAGCAGAAAGCAGAGGCCCTAGAAAATCTGCTCCACTCCTGCAACAATTGGGGTATCAAATAGAACAACACCAGAAACACGACACAATGAGGGGGGGAAATGGCTGTTGCAAGCAGATAAAACAAGAGATTCCATGTAAAGAAAAAAGATATATACCTTCCACTTTTGGATTCAGCTGCCAGGCCTACATCCGAGCACAGAGATAGCAAACGATGACGATAGTCTGAACGTAATTTCATGTTTTTAAGCTCACTAGCAATCAAAAGAAATCCTGCAGGAAGAGTCTAGAATGTGATGGGACTAGTGAGCCACTATTTGATAAGATAAACCGTCAGCCATCTTAAATGTATTTTGTATGACAGGTCATTGCAAACAATACGTACCTCAACACGTTCTGTGGTGGCTTCTGGTGCCAAAGTTTTGCTTTCAGCAGACCCTACACTTGATAATTTACTTAAGTAACTTCTTGTCATTAGAACAACTGTCTCACGATACGACTTCTCAAAACCTAAACCTGCGATGCGAGAAACAGCATCGAGAAGCTGCAAGAAGTCAAGGGGAGAGAGAAGTTAGAGAGCGTGCCAAATAGATATGAGATGCAAAATAGTAGATTGCAATTTGAAAGGAAAAAACATGTGTGAGAAAATCAAATTTATATCAGATACTAAATTGCTCCAAAGACAGATTCCCTACTCGAAGTCGCAATAAACCAGGAGTTGAAGCATCACCCTCTTCCAAGCTTTCAATAAAAAGTGGCAATATCATGTCTACCACTTCAGACTTGTTAACTGCAACAGTCAAATCAGCAAGCAAGCGAATAGCATTAAGCTGCACAGCAGGAACTCCTTGCTTCTGCTTGTCAACCTGGAAATCAGCATAGCTAGTAAACAGAGAATGGAATTGAACCAGGGATCAAAAAAAAAATTGGAAACCATGAGCTGGTGCTGAAAAGATTCCATGATTAAATGGTCATAACCCTGGTTATAAAACAACTTTCGTTACTATTGTTATAACCTCTAGAGAAAAATAGGATGAGCACATTTGACATTCCCATCCATGGTGTGTATAAGAAAAACTAAGTGATCCATCCCAGATTAAGTTGAAAGCACCTTTGTTAACAATGTTGACAAGCAGACAAAGACACACCAACAAAATTCTGTGTGTGATCTGTATATCATAGTTATGAATACATTGGAGCCTGTTGCTCTCGTTATAAACCAACCTGTTCTTCATAATCAATTCGTTCGCGTATACTGGAGGCCAATCCAGAAATAAAAGTGTCCACCGGAGCCCGATCCTTTGTCCAGCCAGATTCAATTATCTGACAGCTTGTCTTCATGACAGTCTCAAACATTGCACCCTGACTGCCACCCCAAGTATCGGCCTGTTACAATTGTAATGAACAGCATTACAGACCATGTAGCATGCTTGTAGATGCAAACTGAAACCTATCCATAACACATACCTGTGCACAGGTAGTCAGCACAAGCGGCTTAAGGCGAATGAGCAAGACACGCATTGGCTGACCCCCCCTGGTGACAGCAATTTGTGCAATCCCGCCGAGCAATGAACTGAACAGCTCTTCACAGTTTTTCAACTTCCGCCACACTGAGAGCAAACAGGCTTCTGCGGCATCTATCAACAATGCCAGAGTCTCAAGAACCAACCTCTTGGATGTCTTGCCATCCACATCAAGAGATGCCAGACTCTGAACTTTCATCCTGGCTGCAGCTTGATAGACAGAAAGTTTTGCATTGACTCTTGCTTTTAAAAGTTGTCCCTGTTCATTATAGTCCCGTTTCCGTATCTGCCAACATAACCAACTTTCCCTAATCAACCAGTATATTCAACATTTATTTTCCTCCTACAGTAAGAGACCCCATGCACACTTAATTACACACATGTGTATTCACACAAATAAGCATACACGCACATAAACGAGCCCAAATATTTACACACCCACATACGTGAACATATATGTGCATTGAGAGAGGCCATGACCAATTTCCAGTTTCAAACTTTAACAAGTTAAAAATTCATGGTTTCTCCTGAAGGATACCTCTTAGATAAAAATGTAACAGCAAATCCAAAATCAAGTTAACATATAAGCATGTAGCTTCAAACACATGACCAATAAATACCTAAAAAAACCAATGGTTATAGATTTTTCCTGTGCACTAGAAGCACTTTCACAAACCTCTACCTTTTCCATTACTAAGTTTCCCTTACATGACGATTTCCTTAATAAGGTCCATCTATTTTTCATCTGAAATACATTAAGAGCCATTCACAAACACACAGGGTGATGGTGGTGGTGGTTAAAACAGCAGCAGCTGCTGCTGAATTTACCTTCAAAAATGCAGACAGGGATTGAAGTTGCTTCTTAGCAATGAACCTAACTAGCTCCAAAAGCTTGTTATCTATCTTGACACGATCCAAAACATGTCCGATCAACTTGTACGCAATCTCTTCTTTCTCCAATCCCTCCGTACTCTCTTCCTCGAAGGAAGCCACTTGTTGCTTGCTCAATCCCCCACCTCCATCAAATCCCACCCCGGTTGACTCCAAACCACTCTTCCACGTAACTCCAATCCCATTCACCACAGCTGTCGTTGATGCGCTTGACGAAGACACTGATATATGACTCAAATCATTCACCATGCTCGAAATCTCACTATTGGCATCGTGACTACTATTATGTGTATTCACATTGTTGCTCAATGGTGAACTTTGTGAGGATGACGTTCCAGAATTCATCCCAATTCGCTCACTAGGTGACGATGGCACCTGTACGGGCACATTAAACTGATCTAAAAGGCACGTAATCAACTTCTCTCCATCTTCCGGCAAAATTGGAGCAAAATTCTCAGTTAACGCAATCAAGAAAACCCTGGAAGTCGATGAACTCGCAAAATTTTCACCGGCATTGTTTCCAATCGCAGCCATAACAACTTCTCCAGTAAATCCGGCAACATCCTCAGAGAAATCCGGATCCAATTCCGCCGACTTTGACACGTAAGCCAAGAAGTCGGTAAAAAAAGACGCGATCGAGTCGGTAGAGAAGGATTGTGGCCAGAAGGAAGGATTAAACGACATCGGGATTGAGCGGAAGAAGGCGAGGATTAGTGATTTTGGACGGTTATCATTGCGTTCGAGGGTTGTGGAGAGGAATCGAGAGACTGCGAGGATTGCATTGATTTGTGAGTGAGAAACCCTAGGCGATCCGGTTAAGAGAGACTCTGGTTGAGGACAGCGATTGCATAGCCAGGTCAATTTATCAGCGAATTGTGCAGGATTTTGTGAAATTAGATCGCAGAGTTCCATCAATGACTCCATTGTCATATAAATTAGGAATTTAATCGATGGATCTTTGTTTAATTTAAAGAACCATGCTTTATTTGATTCTGAAGTCAAGGGAGAGGGCGAGGAGAGAAAATATGTATTTTTTTTAAGGTATGATTTTGTTTCTAGGGTTTACAGAGGAAGGAAATGGAGTTCTTGGTAGAGGGAAGGGAGGTGATGGAGAGGCGAGGCTGCTGCTAGTTTTGTTTCTCTTATTGTATTTGCTTTTGCTGCCATTGTTTCTCTTCCATCATTTTCTCTCTCTCTCTCCCCCCTTCTCTCTGGTTGTAAAAATATTTCATTTTTTTCAGATAAATGAAAAAAAAATCCGAGAAGAAAAAGTAACATTCATCTCAAAATACTGTGGGATACTTTTCATCTTACAAGCTAGGTAACAACTTTATTATTTTTAAATATCATTCCACTTTTATTATTTATCAACTTTTTACATGGCATAAATTTTTTAATTTTTTAAAAATATTCGAATATTACCAAGGTAATTTAATTTATAAAGTCATTTTTTAAAAAATATATATATTTTGTTTTAACATGTTAGACAAATTCAACCCACTTAAGAATTTATCAAACTTGGAGTCCAAATCATAAATGAGATCACCTCGTTCAAAATAAACCATAAAATTTAATATTAAATCAACCAATTGTGAATAATAGAATATTAAAAAAATATTTTAAAAAAAAACACAAAAACAATTAAGCTAATTTGCAGCCCAGAACCATAAAATCAGGATAAGTCAACCCATTAAAAGATGGATTGAAAGAAAAAACAAACTACAAAATAACAGGAAAAAAAGCATAAAAAATAGAAAAGTGAAGGCTTCTTTGGATCCTCTTCTGTCTCTGTCTACCTCCGTCAAGGTCAGGGAGCCTGCTACTCTGCTTGGATGATAGATACAGATACTGCTCACTTTGTTATACTGTAGAAACTAGAAACCCATGGAGCAGTTTGTTTAATATTATAGTAATTGTTTTTTAAATTTTATTTTTATTTGAATTTATTTTTAAACAAATTATAAGAGTATAATTTTTAAAACTATGCTCACCCACATTTATTTGTTCCCGATATGTTTTTTTTTTTTTCAGGGTGATGAGCACACTAAGCATCCCATACATGAACATATGGTTTTTGATTGTATTTTAAAAATATTATTGTATTCTAGATTAAAACTTTTAGTGTTTTGGATATTTAATATATTAATATTAAAAATAAAAATATTATTTTAATATATTTTTAAACTAAAATCAATTTCAAAAACAATATAAAGTAACGAAATCTTCGGTGTATTGATAGGGAGGACATTGACTAATCAGCAACCACCCATTCACCAGACAAAGCCACAGATATGTATTTAAATCGATGACAGAAAGTTGCTACGTGGCCCCTTTTTTATCTTTTTATCTATTTAAGATAATCATGCTCCTCGTGCTATATTTGCACGAGTGAGCAGACTCGCATGCCCTGAGATAACTCACGAGTGGCATCATATTCATACCACCCAATTGGTCAGGCCATAAACTTCCCTGTGCTACCGCAACACTGGCCAGAGCTTGTTAACATTGCTTTATAATCGAATCCACAACTTTTCTTTCACTGATAAAAAAAATAAAATAAAAAATCAAAGCTTATGGGACCGCGTTTCAAACGATTTTTCTAAAAAAAATAATTTTTTTATTTTATTTTAAATTAATATATTTTAGTGTTTTTAGATGATTTTAATGTGTTAATGTTAAAAATAATTTTTAAAAATACAAAAATTATTTTAAAAAGTTACTCCAACAACTATCCAAAACAAGCACTCGTCCATAATGGGTTGGTCTAGTGGTCATTAATTTTTATTTTTATTATTAAATTAGTACGAAGAAATCGAGTCTGCGAGAGTACTGTCCCTTAATTACACGGGGTTTTTGTAAACAAGAATGCTAAAAAAGAAATTTGGCTGATTAATAGGCAAACTTATTAAAAATTAATTTTATTATTAAAAAAGCATTTG
Organism: Salix exigua; assembly: GCA_032356905.1. Classification (NCBI taxonomy): domain Eukaryota; kingdom Viridiplantae; phylum Streptophyta; class Magnoliopsida; order Malpighiales; family Salicaceae; genus Salix; species Salix exigua. The sequence goes on from CM063596.1 coordinate 9,893,268, forward strand.
GAAAACAGGGCTAGCTTTTGGCTGTTTGAGAAGCTGATTGAGATGCTGTTATGATAGTTTTCAAAATACTTATCATGTTAAAATATATCAAAATGATATTTTTTTTATTTTTTAAAAATTAATTTTGAAATCAGCACATCAAAATAATTTAAAATAAATAAAAATATATTAATTTAAATTTAAAAAAAAATTCAGTTAAAAATAGGTGGTATCGCGCTAAACGAGTAAAGCTATTTATTTATTGGGCCTCATAATGGGGTGAAATCTACAGCTATTTTTTTTCTCCCGTTGTTGGATGAAGATTAAAAACTGAAAAATAAAACATGGATGTTTTCAATCTGGAAGATGGCCTCATAAGTGATACAAATCATGGCCCAACAGGGTTGGTGCAATTAATCAAAGCAGTGGGTATCACATCCCTGCTGGGATTGGATCTCTCAGGCTACTAGGGACTGGACCTGGTAACTGACCATGGAGAACCCCTCTCTCTCTCATGACAGTGGATGTTCATAGAGGCTTTTTATTTGATACCAGCAATGGAGAAGGATGGCATTAAGAATTCCATAAACATCTCTGTGTATAATTCAATGGAAAAGAATGCATTCGAATTCGACAGACAACCTAATTCTGGGATGCTTTTCCAAAACTGAGATTAAACCTCAGCTTTTGATGTACAGTTGAAAAAATTGCGATGCATCCAGGCTCTGTGGCGATCCTCAATCTCAGAAGCTACTGCAGAGTCAAACAAGAATTCTATAAATAATTCAATGGAAAAGGATGAATTCGACAGATATTCTAAAGTCTTGATGCTTATAATAACTATACCAACTCTCATTCTAGGCGAGTTTTAGATGTTAGATAGCATAGCTAGTAACTGTGATCGTGTCACCTGAATGTGCAAACTCCATCTTCAATGGATTACTCTATCCGTGATGCTGATTAGCAGAATCTGTGAAAACCCATAGAGAAAGATGAGATGACAAAAGATTTCCCACGGGTAAAAGGGGTAAGGTGGTAATTAAGGTTGTGGTTTCAGCCCACACGAGACTAGAAGACATTTTGATTTACTTGACTACGATAACATCATGCATGCCAGTACTGTGCAATTTAATGTAGCATGGATATTTTCCTTTCAAACCCAGATCTCTAGAGTGCTCGAAATTATCATGTTTAGCAGGATTCAATGTTTCACTCTTTTATTTATAAGATGGCTAGTTAGTACCCCCAATGTCAGGCCTCTCGTATGGATGGTTATTTGGTCTAGTAGTACTGGTTTGCAGGATGATGATCAGTCAAGTCAAGGTTCGATACCACCGGACCAATTAAGCCATCTAAGGTTTAGAAGGATACAAAACGATTGCAGAGGCCAGCATTTAGACATACAAATCTACATTGAAAAAGAAAAAGAAAACTAACGCATAGATATTAGTCAGCATCAAACTATTGAATTTATTTCTTTCTAAAACTTGATTCTCGAAACAGGAACAAAGATTGAAGCTAATCCCATGTCATAATATATATATATATATAGCAAGATCAAACGGATACATGGTATGATATTATAAGGCTTCCAATATATATGGAAACTGATCTTGCCTGGCTAGAAAATATTAAAAAAAAAACTACAAAATCAAAATAAATCCATGAACCAACCAAACTAAATTAACTAATTACTAATCCACATATTATGCATACTATGGTACGATAGCGTGTTCTGATTCACACACACACAAAACACATGATGATACCACCTGATCACTCATCAGAATCAGCAGCAGAGCAAATAAAAGATCATCCTTTTCCAATTCAGCGATCAAAAGGGCCATTGGGATCAAGCTGTTTACACAATCCAAGATAAGCAAGATAAAGAACACGATCCTTAGCCCCAGTCCGATGATTTTTTGTGTGCTTGCAAAAATACTTCAACTGGTCAAGAGTGCAGCAGCCTAACATTTGACCCAAAAGCAAAAACAACCAATTAATCTTCTGCTTCTTGTTGGCAATCACAGGCTTCGCGCTATTTTCCTGCTTGCAGAATTGGCACCTGGGCAATACCGGGTTCATCCAATCACTTGGTGCCCTATCATTCATGAAACTCTTGTTTTCAGCAATAAATGCACCAATTTCTTCAAACTTGGCTCTCAAGTCAAACCCTATTTCATATTGTTTTTCACATCTCTTGCATTGGACTAAACCAGTGATGGTTTCTATTCTTCTTGATAGCAAATAGTCCAAGCTATGCACCATGGCACGACGATCCATGGCCCAAGGATACAAGACGGGAACAGTTTCCCCTTTCCTTTCGCGGGGACCCTGAGAAGGGTTCCTGCGTGCGCGTGGAGCGCGAGATGGACCAGCCATGGTACTTTCATGGTTTATTGGAGCAGTAGTGTATAGCAATGGTTCAGTCGAAGGAATATAAGCGAATGGGGCACGTTTAGAAGAAAGCTGAAGTGGGACAACAGGCTTTGGTGTCATCTGGCCATCTGGTGGGATTTCAATTCGAGGGATATGATGCTGGGGTTGACGAGTTACTGATAATGATGTTACAAGTGGTGGTAATGACCATGATAACTGTGGTTTTGTAGTGTTTAGGGTTGCTTTCTTTTTGGATCTCGAAGGACGTCCAAAAGATAAAGAGAGTGCTAGGTTATACTCGTCTTCATCTTCATCTTCATCGACATCTGCATCTGCATCTCGTCTCATACTCAAGATTTGAAACTCTTCCAAATCCTGCTGGCCAATAATGCTTTTGTTATGGTTGTTGTTACCGCTGTGCTTTCTCTTCATGGAGATCTCTTTCTCAGTGGTCTCAAAATCTTCCTGGTTCTTCATGGCGGGAGTAAAAGAGATCAAAATGAGAGAGAGAGAACTAGGGTTTTAGTGAAAAGGCAATGAATGCTAGTGTTTTGGTTGCTCAAACAGAGAGGAATTAAAGCTAGAGGTATGGATTTAATTTTTATAGGACATTAAAAATTGGATAGAGATATGGAAACAGAATATATAAGAAAATGGGATTTGATAAAATTTCTTTCAAATTTTGAAAATCAGTACAAAAAAAAACTATTCAGATTCCATTTTCCTGTTTGTTATAGAGAGTTTGTTACTTATTGTTTGTTAGAGTGTTTTCCCCCAACCGGTGACCTTTTTGGTCGGTTCCTTTTCACCCTGTGGTGACTCCTGCTGGTGCCTGTCGTCGAGGGAGATAACTGATTGGGGAGAGAGAGATGCGAATCTAATTAAGATCGTCTTATCTCCTCCTCAATTTTTTCTCTTTTTATTTTTTCAAAATGGTTTCATAAATATCTCTTAGACTTCCATAATGTCCAGAGTCATGTAATTTCGAGCGTGATCATGTACACAAAAAAACACAGTCGTGAGCATAAATATGGAAATTAAATGCTGTTTTTCCCGAGTCAGGCTCGTTTAAATTTGGTGTGATTGAGAAAATCATACGGGGGGCGGCGGAACATCTTAATTATACTGCTGGTGATAGCATTTTTGAGTCTTGTAATTAGCAAAAAGTTTTTTTACTACTCAAAGAACAACAGATTAAGGTGGTGGAGGTAGCCATCTCCTAGACTGACTACGAGAACTGCTGTCTCACCTTCTGTCATGGACTGACAAGGCCTGGTACGCAAGGACCAACCACCACGAGGACAAAGGACGTGTAATGTTTTGTACATTCACTCTACTCTATAATCACATAATCGAAATTGTAAGAAACCAGTGCATAGATGCAAACACTGATCGCAAAAACGATATTATTACGATTAGTTTTTAGAATATTTATTTTTGTTAAAAAATATATCAAAATTATTTTTTATTATAATTATTTTTTAATGTTATCAAGTCAAAATAATATAAAACACATAAAAAAAATTATCTCAAATAAAAAAAAAATCCATCCCAGACAATTAGGGCCACACATGATCTACCGCCCACATTTTACTCCACTTCATGAACAAAAATAATATTAAACATCACAAAAAAAAAATTGCGCGGAGTTTATGTACATTTCTGTTATGGTTTGAAATCCAGAAGATTTCCAGTTTCATTCAAAAACATGGAAGCTTAGTTACTACATTACGGTGTTCATCCCTTTATTTTTTATTTTTTAAAAGGATGTTCGTATCAGCTTATAAATATCCCGATTAATTTCATGGAAGTTAACTGTTATATAAGCTTGATTTTATTTTCGAAGACAGGTGGGAGAAAAGGAGAATATAAAGAAAAACTCGGTACTGAAAATAAAATAAAAAATTATTTTGTAGTTTTTTTGGACCATGTGTAGATTCCGTTGTTACATGTGGGCCTTAAATTCGTTGGAAGGACAACGAATGACAGCACGTAGCACAGTACCATACCCTTAAAAAAGGAAAGTATAGTGTTTCATAAATTAATTAATTAATTAATTAATGAAAAATGCAGAGTTGCAAACACTGATCATAAATATGAATTTTAAAAATTCTTCGTCAAGAAAAAAAACTGAACTTCAATGGCCGTTGCTTTATACAACATTGCCACGCATCTAACGGCTCTATTTTAGCATTTTACGATAAGCAATCCCTTCAAACTTGGAAATGTAACTGTTTAGTTTAGTGTGTGTGTGTGTAACGAATTCAGTTTTTTTAATTAAGATAATTAATTAATTTTAATTTTGGATAACCATAAAGAAGAATGAAGCAACATATATTACAAAACTACCCGAATTGGAAACAATTTATCAGCGCCACTAAACACTTCAAAGAGCTTTCCCCCCCCCCCCCCCCAATCAATTTTCATTTGAAAATCTTAGAGGATTTAAATTCAATTATTATCAGATATGTTTTTTAATAACCATGTAATGGGCTATCTAGAAAAAATTCTATCCAATCAAGGTTGAGTTCAATCCACCGTACTTATCTATTGTTTATCACTGCTTTTCAAAAAACTAAAAAAATATATTTTATTTTTTATTTTTAATTAAATATTTTTAGATTATTTTTATATGTTATTGTCAAAATAATTTTTAAAAAATAATAATAAAATATTATTTTGATATATTTTAAATAAAAATTACTTTCAAAAATATCATTAACTAGTCTCAGGTTATTAATATGATTTGAAAATATATGATAACAAACCCAATTATTCTAATATATTTGACCGATACAGAGGTATTAGTATATCCTTAAGATTGGATTGTTCAGGGATAGTATCCAGTATCTATATACTAGTCAATGCCCCGCATCTCGTCGCGGGCGGTACCATATTTTTTTCAACACAAAAAATATTAATTGTTTTTTATAATATATTTTTGGTTAAAATGATAAATTTGTGCAGAATTCCTGTGATGTGCAAGTTTTCTATAAAATATATGAATTTTAAATCGATATAAATTTATCTGTTTAATAGGTTTCAACGAAATAACCAACATAAAATTATCAACATCATTAAAAAAGTAAGAAAATTATCATCATCATTAAAAAAATTAATTATATTTTTAAGTAAAATAGAAATCTATCAAGAGTGGGACTTGAACCCCCAACCTCTCAAATAGAATTTTTTGTCTCCCGCCTCATAAACCTGCTTGGCCACCTCAACATTCGTTCATCTTTCTCGAAAATATATATTAAATTTAATTTTAATGTGGATTCGCTAAAAAAAATGTATTGAGAGTGGGATTCGAACCATGCCTTCGAAAGGGACTTTAATCTGATATTTTTTAGACCATCTCGGCTACCTCAACAACCGTTTGTCTTTCACAAAAATATATATTAATAGTAGATGTTACTGTGGATTAGCACGGTAAAACTGGGACGTGTTTTATTGTATTGTTAATATATATATATATATATATATATATATCATGGCGCAGGAAAAACACTGTAGATTGCTACAGTGTTTTGTGGCAACAGAAAATAACAATAAAATTTTTTAAAATAAAATACAATGTAACCGACATTAATTAAAATTTCAGAACTATAAGTACAAAAAATAAATGAAAAAAATAAAAATAAAATCTAAAAAACACAAATACATAAAATATGATTTATTTTTTTCCAAAAAACCAAAAACACCAAAAGAAATATATATATATATATATATATATATTATCATGGCGCAGGAAAATATTATAGATTGCTACAGTGTTTTGTGGGATCGGAAAATAAAAAAAAATTTAGGAATAAAATACAATGTAACCGACATAAATTAAAATTTCAAAACGATAAGTACAAAAAATAAAATGAAAAAAATAAAAATAAAATCTAAAAGCACAAATACATAAAATATGGATCATTTTTGTCCAAAAAAATACCAAAATATATATATATATATATATATATATATATATATATATATATATATATTATAAGTGATATATAAGTTGACCATGAAGATAGCATTTATATAGTTTTAAAATATTAAAAAAAATCATACCATATGTGATTGTTAATGGCTACATATATGATATGATTAAAATAATACACACAAGTTTACTTAATTTTTTATTTATTTTTTAAGAAACTCAATTATTTTTTACATTTAATGAATTTATCATTCAATACTTATTCAATTGTGTTATTTTTACTTTTATGCTTTCTATAGATTTTCTAAAAATATTTAAAAATGACTTGATTTATGTGTGTTTTTTTATTCTTTGTTGAATTTATTTTAAAAAAATGATTTTTTTTCTGATTTCTTTTAAATATTAGAATAATTAAAGATTTTTATTTTTTTCGGTTTCATCCTTGAAAATTTGAGATTTCTAGTATTGAGCTTCATTAATTTTTTTTTTGTATAAACCACGCGGTGTCCCAGACACTGGCTTAGACTAATCCATGTTCGTACCGGGTGGGCTCCGAATGGGTGAAAATGCTACCCAAATGGTCGGCTCCATACAAGAGGAGGGATTGAACTTCTGATCTCTCTTAAGGAACAAGAGTGCCCTCACCACTCACTCGAGGACCCTCTGATTCATTATTTTCTTTAATTTTCTCTCTATTTGCTTATTCCAATCTCTCTTGGATCGCGGTTTTTTATTAGACTATACTTTTCAATACCTTGCCTTCATAAATATCACCACAATGGGGTGTCTTTTATTTAGACCCTGTCTTCTTCATTAACTGAAAAAACAACCACCTGTCGGCCTCCAATTCAGGCAGATAACAGGGCATTGCTCCTTTCACTGAAATTGCTGGCTTTTTTTAGTAGATTAATGGACTTGAAAGTTGAGGGCAGAGAGCTAACTGTTGGATCAATCAGGCAAGTTACATTAGCTATCGTTGATTTCTTAGGCACCTTTAGTTGATTGTTTTTGCCTCTAAAATTTAGAGCTTTTCAACATTGTTTTTGAATGATTGCCATATACTATCGCATGCGATTCATGTGTTAAATATTTCTCCTTGACTTTCGAGGAGATATTCATATTGGGTTTCACGCAGACTGGAAATTTTGTGCTTCGACTAGTTTGGCATTTTATACATCTTCTTGTAAGATTTTGGTATCTGGAATGTTGATGAGTTTCATATTGTCGTCCGAGGAATGTTGGTAAGCTTTAGTCGTGCACAGAACCTGAACCATCCGAGTTCGTAAAATCAAAATCCTTGCACATTTGGCATTGAAATTTACAATACCTCCTTGATAAAGTTGGATCACAAATGCCAAGAAAAAACGGGGGCAACTCATTTTCACATCAAAAATATATCCGACCTCCACACCGCATTCAATGATGGTTGTTGTTGAGCGGAGAGATCCTTGTTTAATATTCTGTTTCCAGGATGCCATCAATGAGCCCAAACTCCATAGCCTGCAACAAAAGAATGGCACAAGGAGCATGGTGAATGCTGATTGCATATGTTTTTTTAAATGCTCAACTAATTAGGTATTCCATTACGAGCATGATTTTTAATGGAATCTAAACAAATGCATAATGAACAGTCATAAGAGTGGCACAGGCAGCTCATGAACATGATAAGTGGAGGTAAGATTTGATGTTATCTCATATGTACGTTTTTTACTAGAACAATCTGTTTGATCTCCCATTTTCTTTTCTCCAAAACTTTGAGGGTGCAGACATATATGAACACACGGACAGGTGTCGGAACAGGTTTTCACCGAGCACTAATGTCTGAAAACGACCACTTCACATCAAAAGGAAAAAAAGAGCCACGTACCTCTGAAGTAGATAAGAACCGATCTCTCTCAGTGTATTGTTGTACTTTCTCAAGGGGTTGGCCGGTAAATACAGCATACATTTGGTCAATTTTCTGCATCAGAATTACCAGGGAAATAAGATTATTAAGTAAAGTACAGCAATCTTTAATTTGAAGAGGAATGATCAGCAAGCAGGGCATAGAGGCTGGTTCTAATCTGAGAGCTCTGACACTTGAGTCAACATTGAATAATATTTTTGCGTTGAACATGAATGGATAAGTACTACATTAACATAAAAACTAGCCCCCACCCTTGCTGCAAAAAAAAATAATCCCACCCCACTAAAATCGTGCTTGCAAAACAAGTCCAACTTATTGAGTCTGAACTTCAGCTTCAACAATAAAGCAGTGCAATGCTCAGCTCTGAATTGAACGAGGAAACTCTTGGTTTCCAATTCTTGTTCAACCAGGCTAACAAGCATTCATCCATTTATTAGGTTTCAGCTTGGCAGCAAGTTAATCAGAATGAAAGCAACTAGGTGGGAAATAGAGACTCACATGACGAGCTTGAACTGCTTCATTTACTTGGCGTCTCACATCCTCCACATGACCCTACAAGCAAGTATTGCAACTTGTATTAATGACTACTGCATATATATTCAGTCCAGAGACCATTGGAACTATTGCATTGTAGTGGACTTATATTGTTGCAGTTTTTTTGCATTTTGGATTCTGCACACACACATGCATGAAAAGTTCACGCGCCAGCATGCTATAAGGGAACGGCGAATTAAACATGACAACAGAAACTTCAGGAATAAAAAGTTTCACCTCATAATTTAAGTAAACAATCTGCACAGCACAACGCTTAAAAAAGCATGACTAGTTAGCTGTAGATAAGAAATTATACGGTGTATGTCCTAATAAAGATCTTTTCTCAATTCAGCTAGCCAGTAAAGAAGGAACCTCTTGCATACTCTGAAAAGCATTAAAGAGAAAAGGAAATCAATTCTAACCCCACAGCCACCCTGCGGTTGATGTATCATAATACGTGCATTCGGCATTGCATATCGCATTCCCTTTTCTCCACCAGCAAGAAGAAGTGCTCCTTGGCTTGCAGCTACTCCAAAGCATACAGTGCCAACTTTAGGCTTTATCTGAGAGCATCAGAAATCATCAATGCTTGCAGCAGATAGGAGTCAAAGGAATAGAGAGATGGATGGGCGGATCAAAATGCAATGCATAAATATTTTCTTGGGCATGATTCATAGACAGAAGATCATGATTACTTGTTTATGACCGGATGCCACTTCAATGCTCAGATCATGATTTATTAACACAAGTTTAAAAGCATGCCTTCACTCCATTGATCTTTTATGTAGTCTTTAGAGTTCATTTCTAATATCACCACCTCTTGGAAGGTTATAAGATCAGAATCCCATGATGATGTTGCTTATGTTCCAAATTATGCAATGATGAGAAACGAAAATTATAGTGATAGTAAAATTACCCATGACATGCAATCATAGATTGCCAGAACAGAGTAAGTGCTTCCACCAGGACAATTCAGATACATCTGCAAATGTAATAGAGGTCACAAGCACTTAGAACTTGTCCTTACAATTTAGTGCCAAGCTCGATAAACTGATTAAAAGACTTAAGCACAAAACTAATAAGCTAACATAACCACACCAGAATATCTGTTTTCTCATCGATAGTTGCTAGAGTCACAAGCTGAGAAATAACTCGTTGAGCCACCTGTGAATTGATTGGCTGCCCAATGAAGATTATGCGATTCCTGAATAACACGGATGACAAATCCAAGGGTCCTCCTGGAGTCATCACAGCGGGCATAATGGGTGGATTGCCCCCCTTGGCTTTAACTGTAACATAACTGTGTACAAAAATCATCACTTGAAGAATATGCGTCAACTAGAAGAAATGTTTAACTACCAGAACAACTAGATAATCATTATAAACAGTTTAATTAAATCTTCAAAAAATGAAGAAGCATGGAGCATGTAAAAATCAATAAACCTTTGTTTAGCATCAAGGGAACCCCTCTCATCAATCCTTAGCGATAATCCTACATTGACAGAATTACACTTTTATAAAAATTAAAGTAAAAAATGGGTCTATCCAAAGACACAAATTACCATAATAGTCAAAACACATAAATCATTACATTACCAGCATCTATGCATAACTAAGCTAAAAGGTCAGCCCAAAACCATCCAATAACTCAACAAAACCATTTGGAAACGCATTGTATCAGAGAAACAAGCACTAAAATATCAAAGCCATGGGTAAATTGATAAAACTGGAAACAGATTAAGGACATTGGAATCAATTTAAGCACGTCTCAACGCAAGTAAGATAAAAAAATCGAACTGGGTCACTCAAAAAATTGAAAATTAAGGACATTGAACTGAACTTAAGCATGTTTTAACAATAATCAAGCTAAGAAAACGAACTTGGTCAACATAAAATTAAAGTAAGACTTACCACTTGTTGAAGAATCACTGTAGGGTCTGGGCAAGGCAGAAACCAATGAGTTTCTTCTGCAATTAACCAAAGAAATGACAGGATTGAGCGCCAAGAATAATTCGGATGGAAAAATACAGGTGTATACTACATGACGTTACCTGTGAAAGAATAAATTAAGAGAGGGGAGTTTGGTGCGCGAAGAGATAGAGAAGTTGGCAGCAGGGGCAGAAATAGCTGATGCTCCTATCATTTCGTAGCATTAATTTCAAGAGAGACAGAGACAGTGGGTTTTGACTGGGGATTATAAAAGGGTTTACAAATTGAAAAGGCAAGGAGATATCTTTGCTTGCTTATTGCTAATTAAAAATAAATTCTTTTCCTTTTCTTATATTTTGTTTTTAGGTAATGTAAATATTATTATGTATTTATATATATTTTAGAAGATTTTATATAGTAACCCTATCTGATCCAACTTCCATCTGATGAAAGTGTAAAGAGGAGAGAAAAAAGATTTACCTCAGTCTGGTATTAAATCTTATTTTATTTGTTTTTTAATTATTAATAAACGTGATGGTTTTCTAATCCGCTCAATAAAGTGTGGATTTTTTTCCCTTCGTAAATTAAGTTATCAAATAATTGCTAAATAAGAAAATAATAAAGAGAAAATAAACACTATTTTTTTCCTGAGCTCTTTCGATTAAAAATCACGATGCATTAACTTTTGGTGGCAAAAGTTCAAATTTTTACCACCAATATCAAATTACAATTTCTTCAGGCCAGCCAATGCCTGAAGTAATTCAAGGACATGATCCCGAGGAAAACGACAAACTTGCCAAGAATGTTGTTCCTGAAGAGCCTAGAAATGAAAGACAATCTTGATTTAGATGATTGTTCCCGATCGTTGTATTTATCGTGAAGCACCTGAGACTGAAACAGAGAAACTCGAATTGGATAATTGGTCGAATCGACGTATCTATCATGGAACAGCGATCATGCCTGAAAATGATGATTGTTCGAGCTGAAGTATTTATGATCATGGAGCGACACCTGAACCCGAAACTGATGATAAGTCGACCATACATTTGTTTCATGGAACAGCTACTGATCAGTCCAGAAGTGAGAAGTCTCCTGTCACTGCCTCCGAACCAAGACAGTGCAAAGATCCCAAACCAGCGCGCAGAAGATGGTAAATCTGCTAAGGATATCAACAAGGTGACTAATGTTATTGTCTTAGGTTCTGAATAATGGAGTTAGCAGTGCTATATCCTTAAGCTTCGAGTCATTAATGTGTGCTATATTATAAAAATATAATATATGAAAGTGCTTCCTTAACAGGTAAGCTGTGAAGTACATGAAATGAGTAGAATTGTTGTTCAGTTCGTGTTCAAGTGTCTCAATACGTTAGATTAGGATGCAAGCCAACTTGATTACGAGGTAAACATTACCGGACTAGGGTTTTATGCATCCTGTTTTAAACCATAAGAATCTTGGAGCTCAAACTTTGCAGTATAAATATCAAGCACAGTAATGTTTTATCATGCACATTTAAAACGGCGCGGTTTTCGGTACCTTTTGTTAAACCCGACGAAAAGTGGGATTGGATGTGTAAGTTATTCTAAGCCATGACTAGATTGAGTTATGGTTTAGAAATCTGGTCCCAAATGGTTTTCGCAGCCCGGTTCTGGTCATATAATTTAAAGAGAATGCCTTGCCGAAATGCTAAACCACTAGAATTCCAAAACATTCCCCATTTATTGAGTCCCCAAAGTTATTAGTAGTTACATCCACAAGGAATCTTTTAGAGAAATCATACGACATAACAGTAGATTTAAGTCTCAGGACTTGTTATTTACAATCACAACAATACATTTTACTGCTGAATTTACGAAATCAAAGGCACCCAAACTATGTTATCTGCTGGGAAAATATGGCACACGGGGCCAGTTCCAGGCTTTATCTTCAGCACGCGAAACGATGGGCTGTCAGGATCCCATTTTGAGGTGTCCATGTGGCAAACACCGGTGGCCTGGACTCTATCACCATTCTCACCACCAAGTGAAATCTCAAACAGCCTGTTCTCACCTTCTTGGCTATGGCAGAAGTAAACTACATAAGGGTAAGGCACGGTATGGCATCCTATCATTTTTGGCGCCAAGATCTCCTTGGGCTCTTCCAAAAGGGTGTAGTTTTGTAAAGGTGAAACTTGGTTTCTAACGTGGTTAGTAGTTAAAGCTCTTACCCGGGTATCCAATCCAAAGGTGGCCCGTGCAAAATCAAGCATGGATTCTAAGGAAGTAGCACAGACCTTGGTCTCTCCTTCCATCGGTTCAACTTCACATAGTGTTAGCGTATACTCCATGGCTTTGGCTTGTGGAGATTCTCTAGAAAAAGAGAAAAAGTCAAGAAGGTATGGTAATTTTGATAGAGAGAAAGGAATTGAATCCGCTTCTTCTCTGGATATCAGATGAGGAGAATTTGAAGGGTCTCTATGGGAGAAGTAAAGTGGAATTTTTTGGCCAACTTTTAGATCTTCTATGGTGAAGAAAATCTTATCTGAAGGGTCCGTGTGATCCATATGTGATGAAAGGTGAGCACGCACATGCTTTTGATGATCATCGTCAATATTATGCTTGACTAGCAGATGATTATTCTTGGAAAGTTGCTGCAAATCAGGTGCTACTTTCCATCTTCTGGGAGTTGTTTCTCTTGCACTACTGTCTTCAGCGAACTGCAATACGAACAAATTATTTAAATCAGAAAAAAACAGATATTAAAAAGCTCCCTGTATTGTCAAGAATATATTGAAAATGCAAGAGAATCAATGGAGGCAACTGTGATTTCAAGAAGGGGAGATAAAGATTACCAGTAAAACAAGGAGAGCACAGAGGATAATAATTCTCCAAGAAACATGAACACTCATCTCTGTTTCTGAGATTTGAAATCAAACCTGCTCTCTCTTACTCTCCCCTCGTGCAAGGAAATGGTTATGATCAACTGGTTCGATTACTATCGATTGAAATTATTTCTATTTCATATGGGACAAATAATCCGGCACTACTTTATTGAGTTTTGTCTTAATTCGGCTAGTTGCAGACATCATATCAAACTGAATTGGGGTAGGCTGTTCTAGAGGATAGGATAAATGGCACTTCAGACTTTGCCCTGGAAGATCCATTCCTAATATTATATTGACCACAAGTCAAATATGCAGATCACATATTGCTCGGAACTTATCGCAGGTTATTATTTTTCGGTGGATGATGTTTTTGCCGACCTTGTATTGATGTTGAAAGCCTCGCAAAATGCAGGGGCAGAGCTGGGGGAGGCTGGCAGGGTCAGCCTGCAAAAACAGAACCTCCTCCCCTTAAATAATTTGATATTATAGGGTTGAAATTAGTAAAATTTAAGTTTTCTTCTGCCCAGTTTCTTTTCGGTTCATGAGAGAAGTGCTTTTTATTTATAATTTCATTAATATAATAATAATAATTTATTTTTAATATCAGTGGACTTAAAAATATCTAAAAAATAATTAAAAAAATCTTTTTAAAACTCAAAAACAATTTTTTTTTTATAGCAAAATGGCTATCAAAGTGCTCGGTTGACTCTAACTGGTTATTGATTAATTTAACCTTTAGTTAAATGGCAAAGTCAAATGTAATCTTTGACTATAATAGATCCGGACCTTGCTAGAATATTAGCTGTTATTTTTAAGATTAAGCTCGTTTTCAATCTAGAAAGGTGGATTGAATGTAAGATGTTTATATATATATCACCAAATAAAAATGATTTAAAAATATTTAATCTAAAATAAAAATAAAATATTTTTTAAAAAATATTTTTAAAACATAATAGAACGTTTGAATGCTGCTGTCTGGGCGCGTAGTGGAGATGAGCGTTGAAAGGTTAAGGATGTGGGCGTAGTGGGATTGAATATAAGGAGGGTTGACTACAGGTATGGCAACCGTCGATGCTTCGTAGTGGTATCCACTTCAGGCGTTCAATTGTCAAGAGCTACACTCCCAACTCAGGTCCTTGGCTATCTCAGAACATAATAGCATTGCTGACTTTAAAGTGGTTGGCATTTGTCCCTGCCACGTGGTGCAAATTGGACCTTAACTAATGCCTTGAAGTGGACTGATATGTTTATCACTGTTTTCGACGATGGAGGCTGGAATATTCGCGGGGGGGAAAGTGTTTCTCATATAAACATATTGTGGAAAAAAACATTATAGCACGGGAGAGAATTATTTTTAACATGGGCTGTGATGGTCAAATGATGTTTTTGACTTTTCTCGAAGTTCCAGGGAAAAAGAATTGTTTTTAGTGGGGATACAAATATATTTTTACTTTTTTTTATCAATGAAAACTTTCACTTTTTTACAAAAAAAAAAAAAAACACTCGAATATTGGGTTGATAAGGTTTTTATAGAAAGATAAATCGTGTCTTTTTACACAATTTAATTACTATCTTATACTTTTATGTTAGAATTAATTAAGGCTTGCTTTGGGTACATTTGTAAATACTGTATTGTTTGATATTGTATTTTAAAACGTATTTTTGAATTATTATTTTTTTTTTTGATGTTTTAGATCGTTTTTGATATCAAAACAGATTTTTTAAAATTAAAAAATATTATTTTAATATATTTTTGAACAAAAAAACTTTCAAATGCTGTATTGTAAAACAACGTGTAAAGAAAAACAATTGTGCTTGATCAAACTCGGATATCATCACAACAATGAGGATTGATTTCTTGTTTGTTTGGGAATGCGTTTGCGTTTAAAAAATGAATTTTTATTTTATTTTTTTACTTTAAATTAAAAAAAATGGTATTTTAAATCATTTCGACACGTTGATATCAAAATATTTAAAAAAAAAGCATCATTTTGATGTATTTGTAAACAAAAAAATACTTTCAAAAACAATCTAAATCATACTCTCAAATAATCACTTATTTACTTTATAATTACTTTTTTGGGTTTTTTTTGGTTGACAAATTGAATGGATAATGATTAACGATGACTGGTATAGTGCGAATGATTTTTTTAAAATTTATTTGTTACATCAACTTGAAACCAAGTAAAATTTCTATATTGAAAGATCTAGATACGTATCTCTCAATTATTTTGATAAATTCTTCTTAGAATAGTCCTGCCTATTGTATCCTAAGGGTCCCATTGCATTTTCTATTTCTTGTTTCTAAATAATAGTGTGGTTGAAATTGTTTTTATTTTTGAAGTGATTTTTCATTGAAAAATATATTAAAATATTTTTTTTATTTATTAAAAAATATTTTTAATATCAGTATATTAATATAATCTAAAAACATAATTATATATATAAAAAATATTTTTAAAACGAAATAACTTAATAATTTCAATTAGAATCATTTACTTGGATGTTGGGACAAGTTGTATTTTGATTCGCAGAGCCCTTGGAAGTCAGAACAACCAAAACCTTTAAATCACTATTTTTTTAAAAATGTGTCTTGTACTTGTGCCTTCAGGTCCAAACATGAAACAATCTTATATTATATGAAGGAGAACATGGGGTATACTTTAATTTTAATTTATTTTTTAATTATATATTTCTTGCATTTTTAACTCATCCTTGCATCAAGGTTACGATTACAACCCGTTCGTGCTCTTTCAGCCAAGTTAGATGACATGAGTAGCATCAAGCTTTTGAGTAATAAGAATATTTCGATTTTTTAGCCTTAAAAGTATATATCAGATTGAAAATGAAGTAATAATCAACAGGCTAATTTGTCCTTACCTCGTTTTAAAAGTGGACAGCACTATTCATGACACAAAAGTTTAAAGAACAGACAATTTCTTCGATAAGCAAGCGACCTAACCATTTATATTATGCATATTTCAAGTTGACTTTAGCCTAAATAGCCAACCTTTTCTCGTCGGCAATGGAATCTAATCTGACCAACTAAAAAAATTCCTTTCTACAAAACCAGTATCAAATTCATAGCCACCCACCCAGCTCGGGATTGTTTGTGAGTGTGATTGTAGTAGTTTTTTAAAGTGATTTTCGTACTGAAATATATTAAAATAATATTTTTTTATTTTTTAAAAATTATTTTGTATATCAACATATCAAAATAATTTAAAAATATCAAAACATTTTTATTTAAATACAAAAAAAATAATCAAATTTCAACGAAACCCGTGGTATCTAATGTGAAACAGGCTCTGGACTCTTTTTTCTACCTTTTGTTTTCTCCTCCCTCGTCGCAGTCAGCTGATAGTCAATGATAGATCCCTGCATGGAGAGCAGCAATAGGCGCAGATATTGGAGGGCAATAATTTCAGGCTTGAATCTTTTTCCTCCACGGGAATTCGGGCAACTCTAAACATCTCTTGAATTTATATCGCCTTTTTTAACTGTTTGTTTTTTTTATCTAAACGTGCCCATGCATCTTGCATATGAAGAGCTAGAAAATTGAAACTATCAAATTCTAGGAGGTACTGGACTGTCCTGGAATTGCAAATTCAACTTTGAGCCTGAAGATTGACATTAATTGTGTCACCAAAACGATGATTGCAATAAGAAAATGTTGAGCTAACGTGTGGTATAAGAGTTGACAATGTTTGTGGAGACATCTAGGTGGGTACCATCTTGATCCTCGTGATCTTGACTTGTGTGTGCGCGCTCGCGCGTGCGTGGGTGTGTGCATGTGTGTGTAATATATATGGAAGTGAATGTGTGAAGGTCAACTTCTAGTTAGCCAAGAACTGGAGATTGAACTGTCAAGACGAGTGTGCATGTCAGCATGAGCACTTTGGGCAGTATTATTCCCGGATTTTTTAATCGGATTTTTTTTTATCTGGATTAACCTGGAATCTAATCAAAGAATGCTTATATTTTTAGCTTCTGTCTTGTTAGTCAACTTAAGACCGAGTGATTCTAACGCATCTCCAGCGGACATGTCAAATTGAAGAGGTAAAAATAAAAAAAATAATATTTTGACAATTTTAAATAATTTTAGACACTCTAGCTGGAGTGCCAAAAGGAAAGGTAAAAATATCTCCCCAGATAATAGCTCATGACATGGAGCTAAAAAAGGTGGCCCCAATATAATATAATATATATATATATATTAGAAAATAATATAATTATATCAAAAATATTTATTTTTATTTATAAATATCTTGACAAGAGAGTAAAAATTTATATATAAAATTAATAATTATAGTGCTGGAGGGTTTTTAAAAATAATTATTTAATTATATAACTTACTCCTATTAATTGTATAATCAATGTAATATATATTAGAAAATAATATAATTATATCAGAAATATTTGTTTTTATTTATAAATACCTTAACAAGAAATATATAAAATTAATAATTATATTGTTGGAAGGTTTTTTTAAAAGCAATTATTTAATTATATAATTTAATCTTATTAATTATATAATTAATTGCATGATTAAACTACATACAAAATAATTATACTGTATTTAAAATAATATAAAAATAAATAACTCTTTAAAATAGCTTTTAACAGCTTGTAGGTCCTCCTCTTGTGTCGTGGCTCCTTTGTTTATAATATAAAATTTTCCAAAAAATAATATTATTTTTATATTATTCAAAGTTTCATTTTGGATTTGTTCCCTATCAAAAAAGTAAATGAAGAGAGAAAGAGGTAAATTGGTCATCATCAAGAAATCCCTTCTTGAAAAACACATAAAAAGCACGTGTCAAGCACAGGTATTAAGTCTGAATTAACATGCATGTGACTTCTTCATTTATTTTTTTTAAATCAATCTCATGAGGAACATGAATTTTCTCTCCTAAAATGAGTGTTCAATACACTATCGCTGGAAAAGTATAAATTGTGGTTGGTGGATCTTATAAATGACGGGCCAAGTTCTGTTCACTAACACAAGGGAGAGTAATTAAATATAGTGTATTCAAAGTAGGGTTTGGCATATTCCTTCTCAACAGTATTCAAGTTTTATTATATATGTTTGTTATTCTAGTGATATTTTATTTATTTATTGGACTTGTAGGATATTCAATACATTCAAAAAATAGTTATGATATATGTAAACTAGTCTGGATACTCTAATTATATATAAAAAATATGTGTTAATTTGTTTGCTATAATTGTTTATCGATTGCCAATTAGCATGACAACAAATCTTTTCCTGGTAAACCTAGCCTCGTGTATACCGTCAAAACATGGTGACGGGTAGGCACAAACCTAGGTCCATTGAGGGCATGTTTGGTTCGGATTAAAAGATAGGATACTAGTTTTATATTTCAAAAATTTCACTCCATAACAAATATATTTATGAGTTTAGATAAAGGAATAAAACCCTATAAATTCTTATACTTAAACTTGAAATATTTTATATAAATTGCAAATATTTTATATATTAATCACACAAACACTATACCATCGCATCAAACCCTCACAAAGCACGACATGAATGGAACTATTATTAATTGTGATGGTGCCGATAGCACAAAACCTAATGAATGATATATCATGTACGTGTCAGCTATGAATAATTTCTATATTACTCCGTATCCCGCACATGGATTTCATTAGTGTTAGTTGTATAGCGTATAGCCGGGTCCTGATTTCTGAAATTGATGTTTTCAAGGAAAAACATTATGATTTTAGTGTACGTAAGCAAAACCTCTGGCCATTGCCTGACACCAAAAGAAGAGGAGGATTTTTAAATAAGTTTTAGGAATTTTATTTTCGCAAGGCCAATGATGTTTTGAATACACGAGCATTATCGTTGATGTAAATTGTAATTCTATTTGGAGGGAGGTTGAAAGTTTTTTTTATTTAGAAATATAATATTTTTTTAATTTTTTAAAAATTATTTTTTATATAATATATCAAAATAATTTAAAAATACTAAAATAATTTATTTAAAATATTTTTTTAAAAAAATTGACCGTACAACCGACTCCCAAACAGATTATAAGAATAGTTAAATTATATCACCGAACAGATTATAAGAATAGTTAAATTATATCACCGATTAATACACACACTTTCCCTATTGGATTCTTTTTAATCTCTTTCAAGCCACAATGTCGACACCTTGCAGTTGCACCCTCACCGACCATGAATTCACCCATTTATTTATTTGTTTTTTATTACGCAGCCTTTGACAATTTTTCTTTTCCTTAATAGGGCAAAATAAACTTTGTAATCACTTTCTTGTCCTTACATTTTATTATAAATGGTAGAGACCAGACGGAGGTGAGAAACCTGACACCATACGATACGAAGTACGAGTAGCTAAATCAATGTGTAGAATACTACACATGAAGTCTTTCTTGTTTTTTCTCCTCCTCCTCTCTTTTCTCTCGGTAAGCATTTCCTAACCATGTGAAACCCTTTCGATTTATTTAAAATATCCCACTATTTATTTATTTTTTCCCTTTCGATTCATGAATCTGTTCCATCTAGTGGTAAATCCAATTGGATCTCAAATTACGCCATGCACTATTAATTAAAGCTGTCCTTGTGCTTCTTCTTTCTCCCCTCTAGTTTTTGCCCTGACATATTTTTCACTTGCATGGAATAGTTTGCTGAGCTCAATCATGCGAGAAAGGAAGCGAGTGAATATTATTGGAAGAGCATGACGAAAGATCAACCTATACCGGAAGCAATTAGAGACCTTCTCGTTCGAGATCCCGCCGGTGCAGACAAAATGAAACATTTTGTTAAGGATTTTGATACGAAGCACAGCGCCATCATATACCATAGTCCTGAGAAGGACAAGCTGAAAGAAAAAAATCCATGAATCCCAGAAATACTTGGGATCATGAGAAAGAGGAGGAATATGTGCACAACAAGTAGAAAAGTTGTGATCTGAGGACTTATCACTTGTGTTTTTAGAATACCATGTAGTGTGCTTCTTATTGATTAATTGGTGTTTAAGTCTGGTTACTGTATTAAATAATCAAGTTTTTTCTGTGTTTATTTCTTCTCTTCTTGATATGGCTTAAAATGGATGAAATTTGAATGAAACAAGGGCTAAAGTTAGCACACCAGTTAAACGTAAATAATAAGAGGCAATGGGCTAGTCAAATGACATGCAAGTAGTAGATGAGTGGATCATCAGGAGGAGATGGGCTAAAAAACAGGGAATTTTGAGTTAACTGATTCATCTTGGTAGTAAAGACTATGATTTGCCCTCCTCAAAAGCTCTAGAACCAGGTGTTCGACGGTATGCTTCTGAGAAGGGCCTTGGTGTTGATATACGAGAAACGCCGCGGGTCGGTACACTGCTGAGATGTCTAGCAGATTCCAGCTTGATTGTTTGTATGTATTCTCTTGTACCTGAAGCTGAGCATGCATGCAGATTCCAACATAAAATATGATATTCATACTCCTTTCCCAATAAGTGGAGATGGTGAATGATCTCTACTACCTGATGATTTTGAGGGTGACAGGACTGTCAAATAGGACGATCCTATTTGGTATAAACGGTGGAGAATGCCCAATTCTGAATCAGTGGAAGGAAGCACAACTTAAAAGAGTTGGATGGGTCTTTGAAAAGAAGACTATTGATGCATGTCCATGGCCGTCTTGAAAAATGGAAGCCGGATAGAATAAGTGAAGTCGATTTGGAGAACGGCAATTGTGAATGAAATAGCAGTAAATGGAGATTTAAAGTTAATATAATCTAGGAGGCCCATTATGCCCATCCAAAAGCCCAATATAGAGCCTGCCCTTAGAAATCAGGGACCTTATGAGTTAAAACCTCTTCCTCAGGACCATGCAAAAAATCCCGGATCTGACCTAGTCCACCAGGCACTCGAGCCCATAATTACTTTTATTTTCCCAAGTTTGAGTTAATAGTTATTCTCTAGAGAGATTTTAGTGCATTTTTTTATATAATATCATTACCATAGTCCATGAAAATTAAAAAATATTAATAGGAAGTTATTTATGAGAAATGAAAGGGAAGAAAGGAAGAAGGTTTTAAACACAATCTTAATTGATAAAAGTATGCGACAAGTAACTCGTAACAAACATGAAAGAAAAAATAATATATGAAAATGTTTAAAATTAAAAAATTATTTATCCCTGAGAAAATACTAAAAAAAAGAAGAGAAATTAACAAAATATGGTATTTTTAATGGGCGTTATATCATAAAAAACTATTTATTTATTTTTAAATTTATATTTTTCAATCTTTCAATATTTAATTTATTAGAGATTAGTTTTATAATTTTCTAATTTTTTTCTATATATTTGTTCCAAGTTTATGATTTGTGCTGTAAATTTAGTTGGTTAACCTGAGAACTTAGAGTTTTTTTAATTGATAATATTTTATTTTTATTATTTAATACTAGATTAATTAGAAATTAAGTTTCATGATTGTTTTTCACATTCTGTTATGTTGACTTAGTTTCATGCCTCTAATCAAGAGATTTTGTGAGTTAACCTGAATTGATTCAAGTAATTTTATGATTTTTTTAAATTTTATATAAGATTATTCTAATTATGAATCACTGTCATAGCATCAAAACACCTTCTATACACGGCATCCAATAACCTGCTACAGGAATGTGAAAAGGATCAAGATGTGAGAATCATGATATTTTTGACTGGCTTATTTTCTGTAGCGGTGCTTTCTTGGGAGGGTTAAGCATCAGAATCGCCATGCTCCCTCAGATGGAAAGAAGCTAGAGAGCTAAAAGTGATATCAGTTGGCCGACCTTGAGATTGATATGCTTCTACTTATCGTATCACGGCTACTGCACTCTCTTGATCAAATGCTTGAACTTTCGCTCGTAAGATTTTAAACTGAATGAAATCCATGTGAAGGCCGGTTAGCTCGATCGGGATATTAGCACCCCTGCTGGCTAGGTTTGTCCAGAGTTAAATACAGTAAGCGGGAATATATATAAAGAGAGGAAACCATTAATTTAAATGAAGGTTTCAGAAAAAGTTCTGATAGAGCTTGACATGCCATCTTCTTTACCTTCCTCGTGGTGAAGACATGGAGCTTGACAGGTTTAATCTTAACTTTTATTGGCAAATTACATTAACCACTCGTGGATAAAAACAGCGCATTTATAACGGGACTGCAGAGTTCACATTACATTTATTAGATTATTGGACGCAGTATGCACGGGAACATACACTAGATTGTCTTCTGGGAAGAAATGGCAGACATCGGAGGACCCTGGTTCAATTCCAAGCACCTTAAACGACACATGATTGCGACCCCACTGTGAAGTATCCAAGTGGCAAACGGCGAGAGCTTCCACCGCATCTCCATTCTCACCGATTAGTGAGACCACAAACACCTTGTTCTCAGTCTCTTGACTGTGGCAATAGAAAATTGCGTAAGGATAAGGCATAGTGTGGCATGCTACCATCTTCGGAGCTGGAACCTCTCTAGGCGCTGCTCGGATAGTATAATTTTGGAACAGGACACTTGATTGTGTGGGGTAGGTGGTGCTCACAGCTTTGAACTGGGACTCCAATCCAAATACACCTCGTACAAAATCAAGCATGGATTCTAAGGACGTAGCACAGAATTTGACCTCCCCTTTGATGGGTTTAGTCTCACATTCTCTGAGTGTATCCTCCATAGCTCTGGCTTGGGGAGACCCATTAGAGAAGGAGAAGAACTGAAGAAGATACGGAAGTTTTTCATATGAAAAGGGAATTGAATTTGCATCTTCTCTAGGTAGCAGGCGAGGAGATCTGGAAGGGTCCTTCTTCGGAAAATTTATGGGCATCGCTCTTCCCGCTTTTAGATCATTCATGGTGAAAAACACTGCCAGCGAATGATCCATGTGATCCATATGGGATGATGGATGAGCATGAACATGTTCTCCATGCATCTCTTCACCATGAGAAGCGTCCATGGCTCCTCCTTTTCGTTCAACACACTGCGATGCCATATGCTTCTAATTATCAGCAACTTAATCAGAAATCAACATTTATAAAGACAGAATGAATAGATAACTCATATATTATACACATAAGCGTATACAGATCATATATACTATATATCAAAATGAATCAAGCTAGCACAGTCCAGAGAGTACCATAACAAGAAGGAGATAAAGGAGGAGGAACTTGAAGCCGTATTTTGCGCCCATCTCTTTCGCTGTAGAGTATGAAGTAACAATTCGGAAATTACTAGAACACCGATCGAATATATATATGGTCACGTTCCATAACGTGATTTTTCTTAAACCATTAAGTTCTTAATTTGAATCTGCCTATAATTGAAGATTTAAAGTTACAGGATGAGGTTAATTAATTTAATTTAATTTAATTTAAAGACAAATTGTTTTTAAAATTATAAATTCAACAAATACAATAAAAAAAACCTCGAGATAACCTTTTGTTATTTTTAAAATGATTGGAAAATCCCACATAATGTAAATTAAAAAAAATCTTAAATAATAAAAATTTCTTAAAAATATAGAGAGAATAACAAACACCCGAGTAAAAATTTTAAAACCACAAGCAGTGAGATTTTAGACCCGAGGTAAACTAAGAGTGTAAACATCAAGCTAATTAATTATTGTAGTCTAATTTTTTTTATTATATTTGATAGGGAAAAAATCAAGGATTAGATTGTAAGAAAAACAAATTAAAAAAATCATCTTATATGTATATTTAAAAGAATGAGAATAAAATTTGGAATAAATCATGAAGTTTAATTCATGATCAATATAATGTTGAATAATAAAATAAAATAAAAACTAGTCAGCCAACTTAATCTATTAAAATTGCAACTCATTTAGAATATTAAAATAACCACATAAAAATAAACCACAACAAATTACAAAATTTAACCTCTAATAAATTAAAATTTGAAAAATAAAGAAATCATATATATTTTTAAATAACCAAAGACAAAAAACAATTATTGTAGTAAATAGTGTATACAATAAGAACACGACCCCTGACTACTACTAATAATAATAATAAATGACCGAGATCTTTTTCATTGTCGGGAAATTATATCACGTGGATTAATTGGAATATTTATGTGGGGGCAACGAATTCGACTGCTTTATTAATGTATAACCGCTTTCTCTGTATATCTAAACGTGATTAGCATGATCTAAACATACCATTGATTGATCTTATATACTTCAAAATCAAGGCGATAAAACAATTTTGGTTTGGAAGTAACCTGGAAGAGAACTTCCTTGAGGAAATTAAGCTATTAACCACCGTGACGGTCAACAAATTTGGTGTGCTTAGGAACAAATTAAGAGATTTTTAACCGGTTAACAGTTGTAATTAGGAGGCAGCAAGAGCAAAGAGATTACATGAAACAGTTGTGGCTAGTTAGACCATCCAGATTGGTAATTCAAAAGGGTTTTCTCTAGATGCTTGCCAATAAAAAAACCTCATAGTTGGCCAAGTTGGGAGGCAACGTTATCTTTTTTTTATAAACGTTTTTTGAATTATTTAATTTCTGAAGAACTCTGGATCGAGACTTGTGGAGAATGGAGATAACTTGAGGGCTTTACTTGTCCCCCCCCGGTCGCTCCATGAATGATACGGTACCGCATCAACATCGAAAAAACAATCCACGATAATAAAAAAAGAAAAGGTGACGTGGGAAGACAAATGTGATTTAAAAAGAAAACTTGGCCATGTGTTCATCGAGTGCATATAATTGCAACTTAATTTATGCGCATAAGATCAGCATGGCTGTCCAAAGAGTGTTTTTCAAAAGCCAACGAACTCTCTTGTTTTTTGAGTTACACAAGTTATGATTTAAGCTAAAGATGTGCTATATAATTTATCTTGATAACACGGATAGAGTAGAACACACGAAACCTCTCTGCAAAGTGCAGACGATATCACAGAATAATTGGAGCAGCGACTGCCAAAATAAAAGTATGGCTGCATTCTAATTATTAAACACCGATTTGCCAACACAGGAAACCTTGTCATCCACTAAGAGGGCCCTCGTTTGCTTACAGAGCTAGCTCATCATAGCCAATAAAAAACCCTTACATTATTGTAAGGCTCGTCATTGTTTTGTAAAATCTTTTGTTTAATACATAGTTTTGCTAAATAAGTTTTATTAGAGATATATAAATTTATTTTTTAAGGTTCTTAATTTAAGTAGTTAACAACTTAAATTAAGAACCTTCTTTTACTGATCTAGCAATTCGTGAGTTTAAATCGTATTCTTATTATTATCATTTTCTAATTAGAAATTACTGTCATTTTAGGGAGCTAATTGATATAAAAAAAGCATTTATAACCTGATTTCATTAGTTAGATAATTCCACAACAATCACTCCCACTCAAAATAAAAAAAAGGGAAAAAAAACCAACCTAGAGAAGATTATTCATTCTGGAAGTAGTTAATAATTTTGCTCCATCCAAACATATGGAGATCAGTGACGGAAAATTGAAATCTTACCTTACTCTCTCCATTGTCTCCATGGAAACAATATAATAAGAATGAGAATAAGAAATCGTGAATCATTAGCGACCATATATATAAAGTAACTTTTTTTTTATGTTTTCATTTTCTCATCTTGTTCTTATATATACAATAAGATTATAAGCGGTTACTTAACATGGTATC
Source organism: Salix exigua (assembly GCA_032356905.1). Lineage (NCBI taxonomy): Eukaryota > Viridiplantae > Streptophyta > Magnoliopsida > Malpighiales > Salicaceae > Salix > Salix exigua. Next base: position 9,919,471 of record CM063596.1, read on the forward strand.
ACAGCCTTGTTGACCTAGCTGTTACAAGTTCGAATCCCATCCTATTTTATTTGATAAAAATCAAGTAAAAGATGATGTAGATATATGCAAGTTTCAAGCTTAAAAGACGAGAAGCTTGTTAAAAAATAATATAAATTATATTTTAAAATTTTAATTATAAAATTAAATTTTTATATGAAATATTTTTAAAAAAACACGATTTGATTAAAATAATCGGCGTGACTCATAGACGAGTCTGTATCAAAAGGGATTTTGAATATCAGAGTGGAGCCTATAATGATCCTCCACTACTTTCTCTCTCATATACAGCACTAGTTTTAACTTTTAAGTAGTAGTAGTAGTTGTAATAATAATAATAATAATAATTCGTGAATCATTAGCGGCCATAATCACGAGCCTTCTTCTTTATGTTTTCCTTTTCTCTTCTTGTTCTTAAATTGCCTATATATAGAATAAGAATGCAAGCGACCTCCACACAATCAAGCTATTTTAGAAGGATATCTGTTTAATTTGGGACAGAAAACATGAAATCTCCCTTCGCTTTCTTCATTCTCTTCTCACTCCTTCCGGTATACTTTTTTTTTGAATCATTTCTTTTTGCACTGACACGAAGAATACAGGGTGCCGGGACACACACGAGCATGCACACATTATCCTTTTAATTACCTGTCAGAATCTGGTAATATAATGTTTTAACATTTTTTTTAATTTTCTAATTCAGCAGTTTTCTACCGTTATCACTGCTAGAAAAGACACTGGAGAGTATTGGAGAGCAGTCATGAAAGATCAGCCCATGCCAGAAGCTATACAAGGCCTTATTCGCCCATCCACGTTGTCATCAGTGATCTCCAATGAGAAAACCGATTGCCACACAACCAAGTCCGATGAAAAGAATAATTTTGTCAAGGATTTTGTCCCGCAGCCTTCTTTGACAGCTTATGATAACGGTATAAAACAAACAAAAGACGAGTCCTTCTCGGAAGATTTCGACCCAAGCCCTAACATATCCGTTTACAATGACGGTGTCGGTCTTAAAGGAAAAGAAAAGTTGTTTTCGGATGATTTTGATCCGACACCAAGTGCTACAGCTTATAGCAACTAATTAGCGAGACAAAGCTTGCTAGTTGATATGCTCAGGGTCTCTTAATTACGATGAAGCAGCAGTACTACTCTTATCTAAAGCCCGCTACGGTTTGACATACTTAAATAAAGGTCTCCTTGGGGGCCTAGCGTGTTTAATTAAGCAATGTAAGATGTTTTTTCTTCGTGTAATATTCCTACGAGAAGATTTCGAGAATCTTTCTGTTTTAATGCTTTTCTATCTTAATAAATCATTTTGTTTAAAAGTTTAAACGGTTAAATTATATTATAAAATATAATATATATTATTTTTTAATATACACTCTCATCTGAAAATTCATTAAACTTTAAAACAAATTCTGCTTGATTTTTATCAAATAGAACAAGAGTGATAAGATTTGAACTCATGACAACTAAATCAATAAGATTTTGATGTCATCTTAAGAAATCATTTCATCTAGAAAATTAAATTATTAGTTGAAATCTCAAAATATAATTTATATTATTCTCTAATATATCTGGTGTACTTGATTATTATTATTATATCTTACAGAATATTTGATTAGATAATTACATAAGTTTTATTTTATCTATATACTAAAATATCTAAATAAAAAAATCATATCAGAATAACATGCATTCTTTCTAAAAAATTACAACTCGCGGGGAGCACCGTTGTCTGCCCCATTATGAACGCGTAGACTATGCACTGTTTGGGAGTGCGGCACGTTTGCCAAACTCCATTCCAAATGAAGGTTTAGTGCCGTTAGTGTGTTTGGTAAGAACAAAATGACATTTGAAATGGGTGGGACCCACCACTTTTTTAGTCCCAAACGGCGTTTCAAGAAAAGCACCTGAGAGGTGCTTTTCTTGCCAAGCTTGCACCGGCGTTTCAAGCAGAAAATCAATTTACCGTTAATTCCAAATCAACCCTCAGTTGGCAAAAATAGATCCGTTGGCAAAAATCTCAAACCTCCATACCAACGGCCACGGCTTCTTGGCCGTTGTAGAGGTGGCAGAATCCGCGGATGAGCTTGGCCTTGTATAGAGAGTCGGCGGCGATCTCCATACGGCGCATGGTGCCCATGTCGCGGAAGAAGGAGAGGAGTTCTTGGGGACTGGTTTCGACAGTGCGCGATGGAGGATCGCATCTGTGAGTGGTGAAGGGAACGGAGGTCTCGACTGTGTGATGGGATCAGTTGAGGTAGAGATCGGACGACGGAGTGAAAAGGTGGTGGCTAGAGGTTTGAGGAAATTGGATCCGGAGGAAGATGATTTTAGGTGTGATAAGGCCATGTCGACCTAAAAATTAATATATATATATATACCCCAATATATATATAAAGGGGGCTGCTGGGGATTTTATATATATATATATATATATATATATATATATATATATATATATATAATCTAAAAATTAATTAAAATATAAATAATTTTTACATAATGTATGTTTATGAATATAAAAATATATTGTTAATGTTAAAATAATCTAAAAATTAACTAAAATATAAATAATTAATTAAAATATATTGATAATTATATTTTTAGTTTGATGGGAGAATAAAAATAATATTTGTTTTTCATGAATTATTAATTACACAATATTATTATCACTATTAAATATACAATATTTAAAAAAAATATATATATATATATATATATATATATATATATATATATATATATATATATATACCCTTTTAAGTAATTTCACAAGTTAACAGCTAGTTTATAAAGTTTGGAAACCAAACACCAAAACTCCTTTTTCAACTCAACCACAGTTTTAACCAAACACTTTCCATTTTTAAAAACTCCATTTTCAAAACTCCATTTTTAAAACTCCATTTTAAAAACTCCATTTTCAACCACAACCGCAACCGCTACCGCTCTCCCAAATATAATCCTTATTATACTGCAGCTGTGGTGGGCTGGGCTGGCAGATGGGAGTCCTTGCCAGCCCTGATTAAAAAAATCATGAATACTTTTGATTCATGAATGGGTGTGTGGTAATATTTTATATGATGTCTTCTATGGGTTTCTACTGTACGTGGCCCATCGGTGCAAGAATTTATTATAGAAATGAAAGCTCAATAACCAACAAGTCTTCTTATTTATTTCATTATTATTATTTTTTAATTTTTGCATTAGCTTTGTCAGTCCATTTAATTTTTAAAATATTTTTTATAAATATATTTAAATAATATTTTTTTGAAAAAAAATATTTTTAATATCAGCAAATTAAAATAATATAAAAACATAAAAAAACTAATCTAAAATAAAAAAAATTCTCAAAAAAACAGTTTTAAAATATAATGTCAACTAAGTAGAATGGCTCGACAAATTAGCTTGGAAATTGGATGAAAAATATATAAGACATGAAACTTTAAGCATGTGAAATTATAAATATAAGTCTTGCCCTATTTATAGGTTTAGTTCTTAATATGGATGTAACACAAAATTATATGATTAATTATTTTTTGGGTTTTATTTAATGCACTCAATTGGTTTTTTATTTTTATGTTTTTTTGAATGTTATTTTTAATTGCATTCTTTTGACTTTGTGTGCGTTTAGACTCCCCCCTCTCTCTCATTGTTTGTATATAAAGTCCATTTAATATTTTAATTTATGAAGTGTGTTGTAAAATTTTATATAACTTTTCTAGTTTGATAATTATATTATAGTTTTCTGATTAATGCATTCATGAGAACATATTTCCAGCGACTTATTTAAGGATTTAACTTCTAGATACAGTATACAACTTTAAGGAGTTGACCGCTCATGAGTGATTTAAATAAATGTTCTTTTATTTCTTTTTTTAATTCAATATAGTCTATTTCTTTATATTGCGGAGAAAAAACAGTGTAAAATCAAGATGAATAAATTGTCTAATCAATAAAGAGATTTAGTTCTTTTTTTTAATATTCCCACTGCAAACATTATAATTAGAATTAATATAAAAATTAAAAAATTTAATACATCAGCGATGCATTTCAATACAAAAACTTAATTATAATTAATATATCAATTGATTAAAAAATATTTTTTTAATTGTAAGAAAAAGGTTCAAAGTTGACCGAAGTTGCTAATCGGAATCATTCGACTAGAAATGGACATCTCGAGCCAAGAAAATTTCAGGCGGGTAAAATTGACGCACGTGCAGGAATCATGATTAAAGGATTTCACTTCCCGGGTATTCTTGAAAAAACAAGAGAGAGGAGCATTTTTTTTTAAAAAAAGGAAGAAGAAGAAGAAAAGGGATCTTACTTTGTAAATCAATCAATAATATCAGCACAGATAAAAATCACTGCATGGTCCCTTGATTATTAATATTTTTCACATTTAATCCCTTAGTTGTTTTCTTGTCAAATCACACTTATTCATTTAACTTATTAGAACGATTGATTTCTTCCATCCAATTATATTTCTAAACGTGGCCGGATGAATTGGATAAAGGGTCAATGCATAATAAATTGAAACCAAAAGGCTCAATATTGATTAAAACAAAAGTAATAGGACTGATTGGACTAAATGTTGAGCGTTTAGGAATCAATATGACTCTAGTCAAAATATTAAAAAACGCTTCCCTAAACTGGAAATAAAAATTCCTCTTTGCAGATCACAATCCACACAGAGATGGAGCACATCTCCTTCACTTCTTAACTCAGAAAACAATCAAAATCTATAAAAAAAATGGAGGAGAAACCGACTTGGAGCCACGCCGACTCGCCGGCAGCAGCAGAGCCTGTAACTTCAAGGCGCCGAGCTGGAGGGCACAAAAGGAAAGCGAATACATTCTCAAATTCTCTCTCTTCACCCTTACAATCGAAACGGTTTACTCGCGAGAAAGCTGCGATCTCTAATCTATCGTACCATAACGGTCCTTTGACTAGAGCGAGACAAAGCCCTAACATTTTGGCTTCCTCGGCGCTTTCAGCGGGCGTGAACGTCGAACAGAAGGTAGCTACGGCGGTGCCGGATGCTGCGGCGGTGTTGGA
>CM063596.1:9925052-9945408 GCA_032356905.1 Salix exigua
CTATTGTTAGGATGATGAATCCTTACTGAGAAATAAGATCAAAATAGATTGGGTTTGATAATCAAAATAAGCATCACTGATTGAAGTGTGCGAGAGAGGGAGAGAAGAGAGAAAAGCGAGGGAAAAGAGATTTTGTAAAAATGTATTCTGTTAAACTTTCTTCACACACATAACGTGACTTTCAGTGTCTATTTATAGGCACTGTTACAATATACTAATACCAGAATATTCTACTTATACTCTACGTATACTCTAACATCCCCCCTCAATCCCATGCCTTGGTAAGCCAAGCATGAGATTGTTACAGTGAATTCGAAATAGAGGAGCACTTAAGCCCTTTGTAAGAATGTCGGCAAACTGCTCCTTGGAAGACACAAATTGAACAGCCAACTGATTTGCAGCTACTCGTTCACGCACAAAATGTATGTCAATTTCAATATGTTTTGTCCTCTGATGTTGAACTGGGTTGAAGGATAATGCTATGGCAGAGAGGTTGTCACAGAACACAACTGGTGGCTGATCAATTTGAATGTGAAGGAACACCATCAATTGTTTAATCCAGTCAATCTCAGCTGCTGTAGATGACAATGCACGGTACTCAGCCTCTGTTGAAGACCTGGAGACAGTGGGCTGTTTCTTAGAGGACCATGAGATAGGATTTGACCCAATGAAAACCACCAAACCAGTGGTTGATCTTCTGTCATTTGGATCCCCTGCCCAATCCGCATCACTAAAAGCTTTAACCTCCAAAGTCCCAATCCTATAAGTAATTCCATGACTGACAGTACCCTTCAAATACCTTAAAATGCGTTTGACAGCCGTGTAATGAATTACCATAGGACTTTGCATAAATTGACATACTTGATGCACCGAGAATGCAATATCAGGCCGAGTGAATGTCAAATATTGTAATGCACCAATAATACTTCTATACAAAGTGGGATTATCAAATGGCAGCCCATCATCTTTACACATCCTCTGATACGGCAAGCATGGAGTTTCACAAGCTTTAGAGTCAAGCATTTCAGTTTTGAGCAAAAGATCCTGGACATATTGAGACTGAGACAGGAAGATACCAGTTTGATTGCGAGTAATTTGCACACCCAAAAAATAGTGAAGATCACCTAAGTCTTTAATGTCAAATTCAGAAGATAAAGCTTGTATAATCAGTTGCACCTCACAATTCTTACTCCCAGCAATAATTATGTCATCCACATACACCAAAAGAATCACAATTCCATCATCAATATGTTTAACAAACAAAGATGGATCAGAATATGTGGACTGAAATCCTAAAGTGGGCAAAAAGGTAGTAAACCTGTCATTCCAAGCTCTTGGAGCCTGTTTGAGGCCATATAGGGACTTGTGAAGTCTGCACACAAGCTGAGAATTTTGGGAGTCTGCAAACCCCGGAGGTTGAGCCATGTATACCTCTTCATTCAGAACACCATGAAGGAAAGCATTTTTAACATCCAGCTGCCGCAATATCCACCCAAAGTGAGCAGCAAGTGAGAGGACTAATCTGATTGTAGTAGGCTTAACTACTGGACTGAATGTCTCCCCATAATCAAGGCCTGCTTCTTGACTGAACCCCTGAGCTACCAATCTGGCTTTCTGCCGAACAGTGGAACCAATAGCATCCTTCTTAATTTTGAAGATCCATTTGCAGCCTACTACATTCCTGTCAGGTGGCAGATCCACTAGTGTCCATGTCTGCTGAGAGTGAAGTGCATCAAGTTCTTCCTTCATTGCATTGAACCATAATGGATGCTTTAGAGCTGACTTATACCCACTCGGCTCAGTCAAAGACAAATCACAAGTAGAGGAATTCATGGCAGCAAGAAAACATGTTTTCTTCTTGACAATTCCACTCTTGGACCTTGTTTGCATTGGATGCAAATTCAGAGGTGGAATCTGCAATACTACTGAAAGATCCTCAGATTGACAATCAGCAATTGAAGGCAAGGATTCAGGAGACATACCTCTATTACTGGATTCAGGAGCCACAGGAGGTGAAGATAATGTTGAAGAGGCATTATTAGTATTGGAAATAACTGGTGGAGGAGGAGAAGACGAACTTGTAGAAACAGACTCTTCAATGGGTGTTGGGAGATTGACAATATTTGAAGGTGGAATTAAAGGCATGACCGACAGTGGTGAGATAACTGGAGAAGGAGGAACAACCTGACTTTTGGATGCTAAGTCTTTATAGGGGAAGACATGTTCAAGAAACATTACATGTCTAGAGATATACACATGTTTCCTAGGTACATAATAACAAATGTAGCCTTTGTATTGAGAGGCATAGCCTAGAAACACACACATAGAAGTTTTGGGTTGGAGTTTATGCTGATTATAAGGCCGTAAGAGAGGAAAACAAGCACACCCAAATATGCGCAAATGAGAAATGGAAGGAATATGACCAAACAACATCTCAAATGGTGACTTATTGAGCAAGACATCAGAAGGCATTCGGTTGATCAAGTATGAAGCAGTGTTAACTGCATAGGTCCAAAATGTTGGTGGTAATTGAGCATGTTGTAACAAAGTGATGGTAGTTTCAATTAAGTGTCTATGTTTACGCTCTGCTAACCCATTTTATTCAGGTGTGTATGGACAAGATATGTGATGAACAATTCCCTTGTCAGCAAGAAATTTCTGGAAAGGTTTATTAACAAATTCACCCCCCCCATCACTTTGAAAGACTTGAATTGGCTTAGCAAATTGAGTGGAAACATAGTTATAGAATGAAGTGAACACTGAAAACACATCACTTTTATTAACTATTGGAAACAACCAACAATACCGACTGAATTCATCCACAAAGATTACATAAAACCGACATCCATCAACAGATATATGAGGAGAAGGACCCCAAAGATCACTATGTATTGTATTAAATGCTGAAGTAGCAGAGTTTACACGTGAGGGAAAAGGAAGCTTACAAAATTTGCCCTCAAGGCAACTAACACATACAACAGAATTTTTATCCGTAGAATACTGAATATTAGAGTTCTGTAACATAAGATTGACTACTTTATTTGAAGGGTGGCCTAATCTATGATGCCAAGTGGATGATAAAACCAACTGACCAATGAAGGCTGTGGACTGGAATTTGTTAAGGGACCGTGAAGCACCAGAAAACATGGGGTAGAGTCCATTACTGCAACGCCCCTTGTACATTATCCTTCCTGTTAGCTTGTCCTGAACCCAAAAACAGAAAGCATCAAAGATTAGAAAACAATTGTTATCCAAGCAGACCCGATGCACAGACAACAAATTCTGAGTCAGTTTAGGCACACATAAAACAGACTTCAAGTGCAGAGGCTTAGAGTATGTAGGAATGATCGCAGAACCAACATGAGATACTGACAAACCTTCACCATTTGCAGTCTGAACAATATCATCCGCAGGATAGGGAGAGCTGAGTGAAAGGTTTGACAAATCAGCAGTCATGTGATTTGTCGCCCCTGTGTCCGTGATCCAAACAGGAGAAGGAGAAATAGCTGCAGACGATTGAGGATGGGGCTGAGCATATGCCTGATGCATAGTATGAAGTGCATGCTGCTGTGAACCAAGCTGCTGGGACTGAGGAGCAGGTGAGTTACTTGAGGAACCAATAAAATTTGGTCCAGCTTCATTGTAGTAGCAGTACCAATTAGTATGGTTAGGCTTGCCACAAATTGAGCATTTAATCCTTTCATAGCCCCTGATGCCACATGAAGGTGCTGTGTGTCCTTCCATATTGCACAATTGACACACAATGACACCAGAAGAAACTGGTGATGTAAATGAACCAGGGGAAAAAGATCTTGACATTCCAGAATGCATGGGTGAAAACTCAGGAGGTTTAGACTGAAATGAAGGTCTTTGTGGGTATGACCTTTGATTGAAATTAGGCCTAACTCGACCCCTATTTCTATTGTATGATCTATATCCACCATTATCATACAAATTAAACCCATTCTGACCTCTAGATGGCTGAAAGGATTGTGAAGCAGTGTGCTGAGTTTTGGCAGTGGTATTCATAGCAGTAAGAAAGGAAGAATTAACAGTGGTGTTTTGTTCAACAATAAGCTCTTCTGCCAGCAATTGAGAGCGAAATTCCTTCAAGGAAATAACACTCTCTCTACCTCTAATCACACACCGAAAAGTATTGAATTCAGCAGGCAATCCATTAAGTGCCAAAATTACTATATCCTCATCAACAAAATGCACACCCGCAGCAGCTAAATAATCTCTTGCCTCCTTAATCCTCAACATATATTGACTTATACTATCCGACCCCTTCCTAATATTCTGGAGGTTTGATTTTAACTGGAAAATGCTAGTTTTCGAGACAGTAGAAAACTGCTCTTGCAATCGTTGCCAAAGATCTTTGGAACTAGTACTTCCAATCGCACAAGACAAAGCAACAGGTGATAGTGTAGCAGTAATGAGCTGCATGACAGCTCAATCATGCATTTTCCATATTCTCAGTTCATCACATTCAACAATAGCAGAGGAAGAGGGTGAGGAATTTATACCCATATCAGCAGTAGAGGTAGGACACGGATGCGAACCATCAGCAAAACCGAAAATGCCATTGCTCTCCAGTAGAAGTTGAATTTGAAAGTTCCAATTCAAATAATTTGAATCATCAAGTTTAACATTGACAGACGAAGAAATTGAAGAAATAAGAGAAGTAATCGGAGATTGAAGAATCTGCAACTGTGCAGCCGTCACCATATTTGTGGTGGAATGTAAAATCAATTTGAAATACTGGGTGCTTTAATAGTCAACCAGAAAAGAGGAATTTCAGAACAAATTGAAATTCAATTAAAGAATGAACAGTGTTTTTGAATACACCGATTTTGATAAACTGAGTGAAGATTGGATCATTTGTGCTCTGATACCATGTTAGGATGATGAATCCTTACTGAGAAATAAGATCAAAATAGATTGGGTTTGATAATCAAAATAAGCATCACTGATTGAAGTGTGCGAGAGAGGGAGAGAAGAGAGAAAAGCGAGGGAAAAGAGATTTTGTAAAAATGTATTCTGTTAAACTTTCTTCACACACATAACGTGACTTTCAGTGTCTATTTATAGGCACTGTTACAATATACTAATACCAGAATATTCTACTTATACTCTACGTATACTCTAACAGTTATATCATAAAACACTATATGTTTTTTAAATCTTTCAATCTTTGATTTATTAGAGATTAGTTTTATAATTTTCTATTTTTTTTCTATATATTTGTTCCAAGTTTATGATTTGTGTTGTAAATTTAGTTGGTTAACCTGCGAACCTAGATTTTTTTTAATTGATAATACTTTATTTTTATTATTTAATACTAGATTAATTAGAAATTAAGTTTCATGATTGTTTTTTCACATTCTATTATGTTACCTTAGTTTCATGCCTCAAATCAAGAGATTTTGTGAGTTAACCTGAGTTCAAGTAATTTTATGATATTTTTTTTAAAAATTAAATGTATTTTATATAAGGTTATTCTAATTATGAATCACTGTCATAGCATCAAAAAACACCTTCTATACACGGCATCCAATAACCTGCTACAGGAATGTGAAAAGGATCAAGATGTGAGAATCATGAGATTGACTGGCTTATTTTCTGTAGCGGTGCTTTCTTGGGAGGGTTAAGCATCAGAATCGCCATGCTCCCTCCGATGGAAAGAAGCTAGAGAGCTAAAAGTGATATCAGTTGGCCGACCTTGAGATTGATATGCTTCGACTTATCGTATCACGGCTACTGCACTCTCTTGATCAAATGCTTGAACTTTCGCTCGTAAAATTTTAAACTGAATGAAATCCATGTGAAGGCCGGTTAGCTCGATCGGGATATTAGCACCCCTGCTGGCTAGGTTTGTCCAGACTTAAATACAGTAAGCGGGAATATAAAGAGAGTAAACCATTAATTTAAATGCAGGTTTCAGCCATGCCATCTTCTTTACCTTCTGTGTGGTGAAGACATGGAGCTTGACAGGTTTAATCTGAACTTTTTATTGGCAAATTACAGTATCCACTCGTGGATAAAACAGCGAATTTATCCACGGGACTGCAGAGTTCACATTACATTTATTAGATTATTGGACGCAGTAGGCATGGGAACATACACTAGATTGTCTTCTGGGAAGAAATGGCAGACATCGGAGGACCCTGGTTCAATTCCGAGCACCTTAAACGACACATGATTGCGACCCCACTGTGAAGTATCCAAGTGGCAAACGGCAAGAGCTTCCACCGCATCTCCATTCTCACCGATTAGTGAGACCACAAACACCTTGTTCTCAGTCTCTTGACTGTGGCAATAGAAAATTGCGTAAGGATAAGGCATAGTGTGGCATGCTACCATCTTCGGAGCTGGAACCTCTCTAGGCGCTGCTCGGATAGTATAATTTTGGAACATGACACTTGATTGTGTGAGGTAGGTGGTGCTCACAACTTTGAATTGGGACTCCAATCCAAATACACCTCGTACAAAATCAAGCATGGATTCTAAGGACGTGGCACAGAATTTGACCTCCCCTTTGATGGGTTTAGTCTCACATTCTCTGAGTGTATCCTCCATAGCTCTGGCTTGGGGAGACCCATTAGAGAAGGAGAAGAACTGAAGAAGATACGGAAGTTTTTCATATGAAAAGGGAATTGAATTTGCATCTTCTCTAGGTAGCAGGCGAGGAGATCTGGAAGGGTCCTTCTTCGGAAAATTTATGGGCATCGCTCTTCCCACTTTTAGATCATTCATGGTGAAAAACACTGCCAGCGAATGATCCATGTGATCCATATGGGATGATGGATGAGCATGAGCATGAACATGTTCTCCGTGCATCTCTTCACCATGAGAATCATCCATGGCTCCTCCTTTTCCATCAACACACTGCGATGCCATATGCTTCAAATAATCAGCAACTTAATCAGAAATCAACATTCACAAAGACAGAATGAATAGATAACTCATATATTATACACATAAGCGTATACAGATCATATAAACTATATATCAAAATGAACCAAGGTAGCACAGTCCAGAGAGTACCATAACAAGAAGGAGATAAAGGAGGAGGAACTTGAAGCCGTATTCTGCGCCCATCTCTTTCGCTGTAGAGTATGAAGTAACAATTCGGAAATTACTAGAACGCGCGCCGAATATATATATGGTCACGTTCCATAACGTGATTTTTTTTAAACCATTAAGTTCTTAATTTGAACCTGCCTATAATTGAAGATTTAAATGTTACAGGATGAAGTTAATTGATTTAATTTAATTTAAAGACAAGCTGTTTTTAAAATCATAAATTCAACAAATACAATAAAAAAAACCTCGAGATAACCTTTTGTTATTTTTAAAATGATTGGAAAATCCCACGGAATGTAAATTAAAAAAAATCTTAAATAATAAAAAATTTCTTAAAAATATATAGAGAAAAACAAACACCCAAGTAAAAATTTTAAAACCACAAGCAGTGGAATTTTAGACCCGAGCTAAACTAAGAGTGTAAACATCAAGCTAATTAATTATTGTAGTCTAAATTTTTTTTATTATATTTGATAGGAAAAAAAATCAAGGATTAGATTGTAAGAAAAACAAATTAAAAAAAAATCATCTTATATGTATATTTAAAAGAATGAGAATAAAATTTGGAATAAATCATGAAGTTTAATTAATGATCAATATAATGTTGTATAATAAAATAAAATAAAAACTAGCCAGCCAACTTAATCTATTAAAATTGCAACTCATTTAGAATATTAAAATAACCACATAAAAAATAAATCACGACAAATTGCAAATTTTAACCTTTATTAAATTAAATATTGAAAAATAAAGAAATCATATTATTATTTATTAAAATAACCAAAGACAAAAACAATTATTGTAATAAATAGTGTATACAATAAGAACACGACCCCTGACTACTACTACTAATAGTGATAAATGACCGAGATATTTTTCATTGTCGGGAAATTATATCACGTGGATTGGAATATTTATGTGGGGGCAACGAATTCGACTGCTTTATTATTGTATACTAGCTTTCTCTGTACATCTAAACGTGATTAGCATGATCTAAACATGCCATTAATTGATCTTATATACTTCAAAATCAAGGCGATAATGCTTGGAAGTAACGTGGAAGAGAACTTCCTTGAGGAAATTAAGCTATTAACCACCGTGACGGTCAACAAATTTGGTGTGCTCAGGAACAAATTAAGAGATTTTTAACCGGTTAACAGCAAAGAGATTACATGAAATAGTTGTGGCTAGTTAGACCAACCAGATTGGTAATTCAAAAGGGTTTTTTTTTAGAAGCTTGCCAGTAAAAAAACCTCAGTTGGCCAAGTTGGGAGGCAACGTTATCTTTTTTAAATAAACGTTTTTTGAATTATTAAAGATCTCTGGATGGAGACTTGTGGAGATAACTTGAGGGCTTTACTTGTCCCCCCCCCCCCCAAAAAAAAAAAAGGTGACGTGGTAAGACAGATGTGATTTAAAAAGAAAACTTAGCCATGTGTTCATCGAGTGCATATAATTGCAAATTTATGCGCATAAGATCATGACAAAAATTAAAAAATATATATATATATTTTTTAAATGATTTCAGAAATAATTTTAAAAAATAAAATAAAAATCATTTTAATATATTTGTAAATAAAAAATAACTGCAACAACACTATAAAACAGGTATTTAATCATGATATTCCCATCTTTTTCCATTAATATCTATTAGAGAATAATATAAATCATATTATGGGGCCTCACCTACGTGCTTAAATTTTTAGGTGAGATGGTTCTTTAACATGGTATCAGAGCTTTATTGACCTAGCGGTCACGAGTTTGAATCTCATCATCCCATTATATTTGATAAAAAAAAAATTGATCATAAGATAATGTGGACTTGTGCAAGTTTCAAGCTCAAATGACTTTAACTTGAGGGGGGTGTTAGAGTATAATATAATCATATTCCGAGTCTCACATATAAGCTTAAATTTTTAGGTGAGATGGTTCCTTAACAGTATCTTCAGACATGATGTAAGAAGATAATTTTCTTTTCTAGACAGATGAACCACATGAAAGAGATAGGGTTCCACATCCTATTCAATATTCTCCATTTTCTTATATTTTATCTATGCATGTTGTGGTAGGTTTGGTTTCCAACAATGTGCAAATGTTATGTGGAAGAGATAATGGTATATACTTTGTTTGATTAACATCTTGTCCAAGGTCTTCGCTTTCTTTCTTTTAAATTGAGTCAACTGTTTATTTGAATCTCTCAGTATGATAGATGTGCTTGAACTGATATTTTTCCAGATCACCCGAGTTATCATGCAACTCAATTAACCGACTTTCAAAAGCCAACGAACTCACCTTTCACTCTCTTCTTTCTCCATCTTTTTCTTACTACTGCTTGTCGACTCTCTTGTTTTTTGAGTTATACAAGTTATGATTTAAGCTAAAGATGTGCTATCTTGATAACACGGATAGAACACACGAAACCTCTCTGCAAAGTGCAAACGATATCACAGAATAATTGGAGCAGCGACTGCCAAAATAAAAGTATGGTTGCATTCTAATTATTAAACACTAATTTGCCAACACAGGAAATTAACCTTGTCATCCACTAAGAGGGCCCTCGTTCGCTTACAGAGCTAGCTCATCATAACCAATAAAAAACCCTTAAATTAGTGTAAGGCTCATCATTGTTTTGTAAAATCTTTTGTTTAATACATAGTTTTGCTAAATAAGTTTTATTAGAGATATGTAAATTTATTTTTGAAGGTTCTTAATTTAAATTGTTACCAACTTAAATTAAGAACCTTCTTTTATTGATCTAGCAAATCATGAATTTAAATTGTATCCTTATTATTATCATTTTCTAATTAGAAATTACTGTCATTTTAGGGAGCTAATTGATATATATAAAAATATTTATAACCTGATTTCATTAGTTAGATAATTCCACAACAGTCACTCCCACTCAAAAAAAAAGGGGGGGGCACCAATAATAATTTTGCTCTATCCAAACATATGGAGATTAGTGACGGAAAATTGAAATCTTACCTTACTTTCTCCATTCTCTCCATGGAAACAAAATAATAAGAATGAGAGTAAGAAAATCGCCTGATAATTGGGTGGGGGGGGGGCACCAATAATAATTTTGCTCCATCCAAACATATGAACATTAGTGATGGAAAATTGAAATCAAAATAATAATAATGAGAATAAGAAAATCGTGAATCCATATATATCAGGACACCAATAATAGGGGGGGCACTAATAATAATAATGGGGGGTGGGGGTGGGGGGACACCAATAATAATTTTGCTCCATCCAAACATATGGATATTAGTGATGGAAAATTGAAATCAAAATAATAAGAATGAGAATAAGAAAATCGTGAATCCATATATATCAAGACACCAATAATAGGGGGGTGGGGGTGGGGGTGGGGGTGGGGGTGGGGGGACACCAATAATAATTTTGCTTCATCCAAACATATGGAGATTAGTGACAGAAAATTGAAATCTTACCTTACATTCTCCATTCTCTCCATGGAAACAAAATAATAAGAATGAGAATAAAAAAAAATCATGAATCCATATATATCAAGACACCGATAATAGGGGGGGCACCAATAATAATTTTGCTCCATCTAAACATGTGGAGATTAGTGATGTAAAATTGAATCAAAATAATAAGAATAAGAATAAGAAAATCGTGAATCCATATATATCAGGACACCAATAATTGGGGTGGGGAGGGAGGGGACACCAATAATAATTTTGCTCCATCCAAACATATGGAGATTAGTGACGGAAAATTGAAATCTTACCTTACTTTCTCCATTCTCTCCATGGAAACAAAATAATAAGAATGAGAATATGAAAATCATGAATCCATATATATCAGGAAACTTCTTATTTATGTTTTCATCTTCTCATCTTGTTCTTATATATATATATATACAATAAGATTATAAGCGTGTTAAAGAATCATTTCATATAAAAACTTAGATTATTAAGTGAGGTCTCAAAATATGATTTATATTTTTCTCCAACACACGCACTCAGATGAAAGTCATTTGGATTTGAAACTTGCATAAATTCACATTACTTATACTTGATTTTTATCAAATAGAATGGGGTGATGAGATTTGAATTCACAATTATTGGATCAAGAAGACTATGATACCATGTTAAAAAATTATATAACCTAAAAACTGAAACTTTTATATGAGATGATCTCCACAAGGCATGTTTAATTTGGTACAGAAAACATGAAATTTGCCTTCGCTTTTTTCAGTCTCTCCTCCCTCCTTCCGGTATTTTGTTTTTGCACTAACACAGAAAAAAAGGTGCAAGTACACAGATGCATGCAAACATTATGAAGAATCTGATAATATAATGTTTAATATTTTTGTTAATTCCATCTTATTCGATACGTAGGAATTATCTAGCATGTTACATCAATATGGGAAAACAAATCACTACCATGTAACAGCATGTATGATTAAAAAAACTCAATGGGTGACGTGAGATTGGATTTGCGCTTACCTAGGATTTTCTTGCACTCTAATTAACCCTCAGCACCGAAAAAACATTGTAAATAACCCAGCAGGACAAGAAGACCAAATTGTATGACCCGTGTTGTTAAGGAATAATATAAATAATATTATGAAACCTCACTTACAAGTTTAAGTTTTTAGGTAAGATGATTTTTTAAAATGGTATTAGAGTTATGTTGACCCAACAGTGAATCTTATAACCTTTATTTTATTTGATAAAAATCACGCACAAGATAATATGAAGATGGTTTATTAACAAATAGTTCATAATAAAACACGAATTGATGAAAATGATTTGCGTGCCTCATAAACCAGTCTGTATCATAAGGGATTTTGAATATCTGAGTGGATCCTATCATGATAACTGAGTGAAGCCTATTATCCTCCACTACTTTCCTTTTATCAAATTCCACAGTACGAAAATGTCTCTCTCATATACAACACTAGTTTCAACTTGATTTTCACGAAAACATAGCAATAATAACAATAATAATAATAATAATAATTCGTGAATCATTAGCGGCCATAATCACGAGCCTTCTCCTTTATGTTTTCCTTTTGTCTTCTTGTTCTTAAATTGCCTATATATACAATAAGAATGCAAGCTACCTCCACACAATCAAGCTATTTTAGAAGGATATCTTTTTTAATTTGGGACAGAAAACATGAAATCTCCCTTCGCTTTCTTCATTCTCTTCTCCCTCCTTCCGGTATACTTTTTATTTTTTTATCATTTCTTTTTGCACTGACACGAAGAATACAGGGTGCCAGGACACACACGAGCATGCACACATTATCCTTTTAATTACCTGTCAGAATCTAGTAACATAATGTTTTAACATATATTTTTTTTAATTTTCTGATTCAGCAGTTTTCTACCGTTATCACTGCTAGAAAAGACACTGGTGAGTATTGGAGAGCAGTCATGAAAGATCAACCCATGCCAGAAGCTATACAAGGCCTTATTCGCCCATCCACATTGTCATCGGTGATCTCCAACGAGAAAGCCGATTGCCACACAACGGAGCCCGATGAAAAGAATAATTTTGTCGAGGATTTCGGCCCGCAGCCTTCTATCACAGCTTATGATAACGGTATAAAACAAACAAAAGACGAGTCCTCCTCGGAAGATTTCGACCCCAGCCCTAACATGTCCGTTCACAATAATGGTGTCGTTAAAGGAGAGAGATCCTTTGCTGACGATTTTGAGCCGAGGCCTAACTTGTTATTTTACCCAAACGACGCTGCTCTCAACGGAGAAAAGTCTAACGTATCAGTTCATGGTGATGGCGCCGGTCTTAAAGGAAAAGAAAATTTGTTTTCGGATGATTTTGATCAGACACCAAGTATTACAGCTTATAGCAACTAACTAGCGAGACAAGGCTTGCTAGTTGATGTGCTCAGGGTCTCTTGATTACGATGAAGCAGCAGTACTTCTCTTATCTAAAGCCCGCTATGGTTTGACATCCTTAAATAAAGGTCTCCCCGGAGGCCTAACGTGTTTCTTCGTGTAATATTCCTACGAGAAGATTTCGAGAATCTTCCTGTTTTAATGTTTTCTATGTTAATAAATCATTTCTTTTAAATATTTAAGGGCTTAGATTAGGTTATAAAATATAATTTATATTATTTTCTAGTATCTCTTGTGTACTTAATTATTATTATTATTATTATTATTATTATTTTATCTTAAAAATTATTTGATTAGATAATTACATAAGTTTTATTTTATCTATATACTAAAATATCTAAATAAAAAAAAATCATATCAAAATAACATGCATTCTTTCTAAAAAAATTACAACTCGCGGGGAGCACCGTTGTCTGCCCCAGTATGAACGCGTAGACTATAATCCTTATTATACTGCAGCTGTGGTGGGCTGGGCTGGCCGATGGGAGTCCCTGCCAGCCCTGATTAAAAAAATCATGAATAATGCTTCAACTTTTAGATTGATATCAGTTGGCTGACCTTGAGATTGATATGCTTCGACTTATCGTATCACGGCCACTGCATTCTCTTGATCACATGCTTGAACTTTCGCTCGTAAAATTGTAAACTGAATGAAATCCATGTGAAGGCCGGTTAGCTCGATCGGGATATTAGCACCCCTGCTGGCTAGGTTTGTCCAGACTTAAATACAGTAAGCGGGAATATAAATGAAGGTTTCAGAAAAACGTTCTGATAGAGCTTGACATGCCATCTTCTTTACCTTCCTCGTGGTGAAGACATGGAGCTTGACAGGTTTAATCTTAACTTTTATTGGCAAATTACATTAACCACTCGTGGATAAAAACAGCGCATTTATTACGGGACTGCAGAGTTCACATTACATTTATTAGATTATTGGACGCAGTATGCACGGGAACATACACTAGATTGTCTTCTGGGAAGAAATGGCAGACATCGGAGGACCCTGGTTCAATTCCGAGCACCTTAAACGACACATGATTGCGACCCCACTGTGAAGTATCCAAGTGGCAAACGGCAAGAGCTTCCACCGCATCTCCATTCTCACCGATTAGTGAGACCACAAACACCTTGTTCTCAGTCTCTTGACTGTGGCAATAGAAAATTGCGTAAGGATAAGGCATAGTGTGGCATGCTACCATCTTCGGAGCTGGAACCTCTCTAGGCGCTGCTCGGATAGTATAATTTTGGAACAGGACACTTGATTGTGTGGGGTAGGTGGTGCTCACAGCTTTGAACTGGGACTCCAATCCAAATACACCTCGTACAAAATCAAGCATGGATTCTAAGGACGTAGCACAGAATTTGACCTCCCCTTTGATGGGTTTAGTCTCACATTCTCTGAGTGTATCCTCCATAGCTCTGGCTTGGGGAGACCCATTAGAGAAGGAGAAGAACTGAAGAAGATACGGAAGTTTTTCATATGAAAAGGGAATTGAATTTGCATCTTCTCTAGGTAGCAGGCGAGGAGATCTGGAAGGGTCCTTCTTCGGAAAATTTATGGGCATCGCTCTTCCCACTTTTAGATCATTCATGGTGAAAAACACTGCCAGCGAATGATCCATGTGATCCATATGGGATGATGGATGAGCATGAACATGTTCTCCATGCATCTCTTCACCATGAGAATCGTCCATGGCTCCTCCTTTTCCATCAACACACTGCGATGCCATATGCTTCAAATAATCAGCAACTTAATCAGAAATCAACATTTACAAAGACTTATTACCAAAAAAAACATTTACAAAGACAGAATGAATAGATAACTCATATATTATACACATAAGCGTATACAGATCATATAAACTATATATCAAAATGAACCAAGTTAGCACAGTCCAGAGAGTACCATAACAAGAAGGAGATAAAGGAGGAGGAACTTGAAGCCGTATTCTGCGCCCATCTCTTTCGCTGTAGAGTATGAAGGAACAAATCGGAAATTACTAGAACGCCGAATATATATATGGTCACGTTCCATAACGTGATTTTTTTTAAACCATTAAGTTCTTAATTTGAATCTGCCTGTAATTGAAGATTTAAATGTTACATGATGAAGTTAATTAATTTAATTTAATTTAATTTAAAGACAAATTGTTTTTAAAATTATAAATTCAACAAATACAATAAAAAAAACCTCGAGATAACCTTTTGTTATTTTTAAAATGATTGGAAAATCCCACATAATGTAAATTAAAAAAAATCTTAAATAATAAAAAATTTCTTAAAAATATATAGAGAAAACAAAAACACCCGGGTAAAAATTTTAAAACCACAAGCAGTGAGATTTTAGACCCGAGGTAAACTAAGAGTGTAAACATCAAGCTAATTAATTATTGTAGTCTAATTTTTTTTATTATATTTGATAGGGAAAAAATCAAGGATTAGATTGTAAGAAAAACAAATTAAAAAAATCATCTTATATGTATATTTAAAAGAATGAGAATAAAATTTGGAATAAATCATGAAGTTTAATTCATGATCAATATAATGTTGAATAATAAAATAAAATAAAAACTAGTCAGCCAACTTAATCTATTAAAATTGCAACTCATTTAGAATATTAAAATAACCACATAAAAAATAAATCACAACAAATTACAAAATATAACCTCTAATAAATTAAATTTTGAAAAATAAAGAAATCATATATATTTTTTAAATAACCAAAGACAAAAAACAATTATTGTAGTAAATAGTGTATACAATAAGAACACGACCCCTGACTACTACTAATAATAATAATAAATGACCGAGATCTTTTTCATTGTCGGGAAATTATATCACGTGGATTAATTGGAATATTTATGTGGGGGCAACGAATTCGACTGCTTTATTAATGTATAACCGCTTTCTCTGTATATCTAAACGTGATTAGCATGATCTAAACATACCATTGATTGATCTTATATACTTCAAAATCAAGGCGATAAAACAATTTTGGCTTGGAAGTAACCTGGAAGAGAACTTCCTTGAGGAAATTAAGCTATTAACCACCGTGACGGTCAACAAATTTGGTGTGCTTAGGAACAAATTAAGAGATTTTTAACCGGTTAACAGGTGTAATTAGGAGCCAGCAAGAGCAAAGAGATTACATTAAATAGTTCTGGCTAGTTAGACCAGCCAGATTGGTAATTCAAAAGGGTTTTCTCTAGAAGCTTGCCAATAAAAAAAGCTCATAGTTGGCCAAGTTGGGAGGCAACGTTATCTTTTTTAAATAAACGTTTTTTGAATTATTGAAGATCTCTGGATCGAGACTTGTGGAGAATGGAGATAACTTGAGGGTTTACTTGTCCCCCCCTTTCGCTTCATGAATGATACGATACCGCATCAACATCGAAAAAACAATCCACGATAATAAATAAATAAATAAAGGTGACGTGGGAAGACAAATGTGATTTTAAAAAGAAAACTTAGCCATGTGTTCATCGAGTGCATATAATTGCAACTTTATGCGCATAAGATCAGCATGGCTGTCTAAAGAGTGTTTTTTAGAAAGTATTTATGAAAAAAAAATTATTTTAAATTAAAAATTTTAGATTATTTTGATGTGTTATGTCAGAAATAATTTTTTTAAAAAAAAATATTTTAGTATATTTATAAATAAAAAATAACTGCAACAATACTACAAAACAAGTATTTAATCATGATCTTTCCATCTTTGTACCTGATGTAAGAAGATAATTTTCTTCAGCCATGATGTAAGAAGATAATTTTCTTTTATAGACAGATGAACCACATGAAGGAGATGGGGTTCCACATCCTATTCAATATTCTCCATTTTCTTTTACTTTGTTTGATTGACATCTTGTCCGAGGTCTTTGCTTTCTTTCTTGTAAATTGAGTCAACTGTTTATCTGAATCTCTCGGTATGATTGATGTGCTTGAACTGGTATTTTTCCAGATCACCCGAGTTATCATGTAACTCAATTAGCCGATTTTTAAAAGCCAACGAACTCACCTTTCACTCTCTTCTTTCTCCATCTTTTTCTTACTACTGCTTGTCGACTCTCTTGTTTTTTGAGTTATACAAGTTATGATTTAAGCTAAAGATGTGCTATATAATTTATCTTGATAACACGGATAGAACACAAGAAACCTCTCTGCAAAGTGCAAACGATATCACAGGATAATTGGAGCAGCGACTGCCAAAATAAAAGCATGGTTGCATTCTAATTATTAAACACCAATTTGCCAACACAGGAAATTAACCTTGTCATCCACTAAGAGGGCCCTCGTTCGCTTACAGAGCTAGCTCATCATAACCAATAAAAAAACCTTACATTATTGTAAGGCTCGTCATTGTTTTGTAAAATCTTTTGTTTAATACATAGTTTTGCTAAATAAGTTTTATTAGAGATATATAAATTTATTTTTGAAGGTTCTTAATCTAAGTTGTTAACTTTTATTGATCTAGCAATTCGTTAATTTAAATCTTATCCTTAATATTATTATTATCATTTTCTAATTAGAAATTACTGTCATTTTAGGGGGCTAATTGATATAAAAAACATTTATAACCTGATTTTATTAGTTAGATAATTCCACAACAGTCACTCCCACTCAAAATAAAAAAGGGAAAAAAAAACACCAACCTAGAGAAGATTATTCATTCTGGAAGTACTTAATAATTTTGCTCCATCCAAACATATGGAGATTAGTGACGGAAAATTGAAATCTTACCTTACGTTCTCCATTCTCTCCATGGAAACAATATAATAAGAATGAGAATAAGAAATCGTGAATCATTAGCGACCATATATATATAAAGAAACTTCTTATTTATGTTTTCATTTTCTCATCTTGTTTTTATATATACAGTAAGATTATAAGCGTGTTAAAGAATATTTCATCTAAAAACTTAGATTATTAAATGATATCTCAAAATATGATTTATATTATTTTATAACACACACACTCGGGTAAATGTCATTTGGATTTGAAACTTGCATAAATCCACATTTTTTATACTTGATTTTTATCAACTAGAATGGGATAGTGAAATTTGAATTCACAATTGTTGGATCAAGAAGACTATGATACTATGTTAAAAAATCATATCATCTAAAAACTTAAATTTTTAGATAAGATGAATTCACAATTGTTGGATAGTGAAATTTGAATTCACAATTGTTGGATCAAGAAGACTATGATACTATGTTAAAAAATCATATCATCTAAAAACTTAAATTTTTAGATAAGATGATCTCCGCAATATCAGTTTAACTTGGAACAAAAAAAGGTGCAAGGACACACAGATGCATGCAAACATTATGAAGAATCTGATAATATAATGTTTTAATATTTTTGTTAATTCCATCTTATTCGATACGTATGAATTATCTAGCATGTTACATCAATATGGGAAAACAAATCACTACCATGTAACAGCATATATGATTAAAAAAACTCAATGGGTGACGTGAGATTGGATTTGCGCTTACCTAGGATTTTCTTGCATTCTAATTAACCCTCAGCACCGAAAAAACGTTGCAAATAACCCAGCAGGACAGGAAGACCAAATTGTATGACCAGATCATAAGAAGACACGAATTGATGAAAATGATTTGCGTGCCTCATAAACCAGTCTGTATCAAAAGGGATTTTGAATATCAGAGTGGAGCCTATCATGATCCTCCACTACTACTTTCTCTCTCATATACAGCACTAGTTTTAACTTGATTTTCACGAAATAATAATAATAATAATAATAATAATAATAATAATAATAATAATAATAATTCGTGAATCATTAGCGGCCATAATCACGAGCCTTCTTCTTTATGTTTTCCTTTTCTCTTCTTGTTCTTAAATTGCCTATATATAGAATAAGAATGCAAGCGACCTCCACACAATCAAGCTATTTTAGAAGGATATCTGTTTAATTTGGGACAGAAAACATGAAATCTCCCCTCGCTTTCTTCATTCTCTTCTCGCTCCTTCCGGTATACTTTTTTTTTTTTTTTTATCATTTCTTTTTGCACTGACACGAAGAATATAGGGTGCCAGGACACACACAAGCATGCACACATTATCCTTGTAATTACCTGTCAGAATCTGGTAATATAATGTTTTAATATTTTTTTTTAATTTTCTGATTCAGCAGTTTTGTACCGTTATCACTGCTAGAAAAGACACTGGAGAGTATTGGAGAGCAGTCATGAAAGATCAGCCCATGCCAGAAGCTATACAAGGCCTTATTCGCCCATCCACATTGTCATCGGTGATCTCCAACGAGAAAGCCGATTGCCACACAACCGAGTCCGATGAAAAGAATAATTTTGTCAAGGATTTTGTCCCGCAGCCTTCTGTGACAGCTTATGATAACGGTATAAAACAAACAAAAGACGAGTCCTTCTCGGAAGATTTCGACCCCAGCCCTAACATATCCGTTTACAATGATGGTGTCGTTAAAGGAGAGAGATCCTTTGCTGAGGATTTTGAGCCGAGGCCTAACGTGTCCGTTTACCCGGACGACGCCGCTCTCAACGGAGAAAAGTCTAACGTATCAGTTCATGGTGATGGCGTCGGTCTTAAAGGAAAAGAAAAGTTGTTTTCGGATGATTTTGATCCGACACCAAGTGCTACAGCTTATAGCAACTAATTAGCGAGACAAAGCTTGCTAGTTGATATGCTCAGGGTCTCTTAATTACGATGAAGCAGCAGTACTACTCTTATCTAAAGCCCGCAACGGTTTGACATACTTAAATAAAGGTCTCCTTGGGGGCCTAGCGTGTTTAATTAATCACTGTAAGATATTTTTTTTCTTCGTGTAATATTCCTACGAGAAGATTTCGAGAATCTTCTGTTTTAATGTTTTTCTATGTTAATAAATTATTTCTTTTAAAAATATAAGCCGTTAGATTAGGTTATAAAATATAATTTATATTATTTTTTAATATACATTCTCAAGGGAAAATTTATTTAGCTTTAAACTTGTATAAATTCATACTATATTGTGCTTAATTTTTATCAAATAGAATAAAAGTGATAAAATTTAAACTCATGACAACTAAATCAATCAGATTTTGATATCATCTTAAGGAATCATTTCATCTAGAAGATTAAATTATTAGTCGAAATCCCAAAATATAATTTATATTATTCTCTAACATATCTGGTGTACTTGATTATTATTATTATTATTATTATTTTATTTTACAAAATATTTGATTAGATAATTACATAAGTTTTATTTTATCTACATTCTAAAATATCTAAATAAAAAAAATCATATCAGAATAACATGCATTCTCTCTAAAAAATTACAACTCGCGGGGAGCACCGTTGTCTGCCCCATTATGAACGCGTAGACT
>CM063596.1:9945908-10010265 GCA_032356905.1 Salix exigua
GGTATCTAAAGCAAAACCCATGAAATCTCGGAACTCAGCGCTAATAATACACAACCAGGTAACATTAACAGTTCAGCATTCAACTTAAGAAACAAAGGCCAAAGTTAGGCTTGGAAATGCCCAAAAAGATCAAATTCCAGTAAATAATATCAGTTAACTTGAGCAATGCATGCAAATCCAATTCCTCCAAAGCTGTTTTGATGGTAGCATAATAAACTTAATCCAAAGTGCAAAAGGGTACCTCAGCCAATAAAGTGTCCCACACATAACAATCACCATTTGAGTATCCCACAAAGAGAAGCCTTCCTGATATTGAAAATGCAATTGAGGTTACATGTGGGATCTCATCATCACCATGCTGTTGATAGAAAACTTGGAGCTGGTGCCCAGTCCTGACATCAAATAATCTGCAAGTTCCATCATCTGAACCAGTTCCAAATCTATTACCATCTGGAAAGAACTTTACAGTATTGACATCTCCTTCATGCCCATGAAATGTGCGCACTGCTCGACTTGCAACACGGGTGTCCCACAACCGGGCAGTTGAATCGCAGGAACCAGATACAAACATTCTTGAGTTTGATCTGCTAATCGAGACACTGTAGGATACAAAATGATATCACAAAGGTCAAACTTCAAAAATGCTATTGCTCCCTGACAAAGAAGAAAATCATAAAAATTGAACATAATAATGTACTGCTATAGTAATTTATATGGGGAAAAAGAAACATCTGCCATATAAGATTCGATTGTCACAGGATGCATAATTTATAACTGCCACCATAGAGTAAATATAGGGTTGTAAAAGAAGGCACTTCAACAAGAGCAGCCAAAGGTAAACTCGGCAGATAGTCCATTGAATTTGAAGTAAAAAGATGGGTAGATAATATGGTTAGCTTGATGGAAAATTGGAGAATGCCTTACTTACCTTAGCACATCAGCGGTATGTCCAGACTGAAATTCCCCTCCAAACACAGAAGTTCTCAGGCCTGTTGTAATGTCCCACAAAACACATGTCTTGTCACCGGAACTTGTTATCAGATGAGTATCCTCATCTGGAACATACTGACAAGACGAAACATAACCCTTATGCCCACTAAGCATTCTTGAGACAGTTAGATTTCCATCCTTATCAGTTGGTGAATTCAGGTTAAAAATTGAGCAAACACTATCAAGACCGCCACAAGCAACAGATTGTCCAGCAGGAGAGAAAGCACATGTCATCACCCATGCACAAGGTAGCTTTATGGCATGAGTTTTCTGACTTGTTAGAGCATTCCATACTATTAATCGCCCGTCTTGAGAAGCACTTACTATTTTATTTTTTTCAGGGGTCCAATCCAATGAATACACCTGCAAATGTGATAGGCATTAAATCTCTTTTATGACATAATTACCCTTTAGTCTGCAGATATTTGCATTTCACTGCTTCAAAATACCCATGATAAGAGCCTTCATAATTTCACTCACGCCCTGTTTGTTAGGAAGGACAAAACATGTAAAAGGGATGGATTGGGAGTAGAAAGGAAGGACAACAACCCATCTATCTAGTTGTTTGGATAACAAGAGAGGGAGGGACAGAAATCAATCTATCCAAATTGGACAGGTTGCAAATTACATGTCAGGAGGGACACACAGGATCCTTCCTTGGGTCTCCATCCATCTAACTAAATGTAGAAAGCATCCCATCGCTATTCCTTAATCCATCCCTTCTATTTTCCTTCCTAACAAAAAGAGTATCAAAAACAATGTTGTTCTAATTATCGATGTTTTCATTAAAGCAATTAATGGCAATTAACATTTTTGTTGACGTTCTAATTTCCTTCTATTCAGAGAAACTCAATAACAAACCAAACTATCTGTTTCTTAAGTACTCCGTCCATAATAAACATAACCTTTTCTCATTTGACAGTAATTCATCCAGAAGAGCTTTCTTCTCTCTTTCAAAAGCATGCCACGGAAAATAAAGAGAAAAGGGTTAAAAGTAATAAGAACTCAGCCAATCTTCACTTGACTTCATTTTTGGAAGCCAAGCTAAGAATGGTGACCCTTTACTCTCCATAACATTCATACACCTGCTTTAGTGGCAGATAACAAATTCTACATAAACCACATCCTATTTGCCCCCAAGAAAACAAAACAAAAAAAAAGCAACACCAAAAACATAGCAAAACATTCCTCTGGTAGTTACAGCTAATAAGTGCAACATGGCTTCGTTTGCCAGTTAATTCAAAACCCACTACCCGATTTATTCTTTGTAGCTTAAATTTAAAATCAATAAGAAGCGGCAATACAAATTAACAATGGAAACAAATTATAAAAATAAACAATGGTCATTACCTTGCCTGTGTGTCCTTGAAGAATCCTGCAACAAACCAGATCGGTGGGCCCAAAACTCACCGGAGTCCTCCCTTGCTCCCTCGCGTATCCCGCAACTGCAGCGGACCATAACAACTTCAATCAGATCCAATTCCAGAGCTGCAGGCCTTTTTATATCTTTTTTCCAAGGAAACAAGAAAGGAAGAGAAATGAAATAATAATTACTATCTGTGTCAAGTAAAAGACGGCGTTTCTGCTTCAATTGTTCTCTCAGAGAATTCACCGTCTCGATCGCCGCCACGTGGCGTTCCTTTAGCTCCGAAACAGACATTACTATCTTAAATTTCACAAAAACAAATAATGAAAGAAAAAAAGAAAAAAATAACTACAAAGCACTGTCCATCAAATTATATAATTTTTCTTTTTCTAAGCCCTAGTCGTAGTAGTGATCATGAATCATGATTCGAAAAGCAGATATTTTATAGATTCGATTATCTAAGAATGAGAGAAAACTGGAAAAAATAAATGGGAGGTGGTGATGGACGGAGACTGCAATTCATGGTTTTTTGCTGCAGAGGTTTGCAGAGCAGTGACAGAGAGAGGGAGGGGAAGAGAGCTAGAGACTTGTATTTTTTACTCAAGCCGCCGGGCTCCACTTTTCTCTTGTCTTACGTGTCGTGCTATGTGTTTTTTTTCTCTTAACATCAATTCGGCTTCTAATGTATTTTTATAGAAATTGTTTTTTTAAAATGATTTCTATTTAAAAATATATTAAAAATATCAATCTAAAAATAACAATACTTTTAAAATGTATTACCAAATACGCCAGCATGTCAAATCTTTGCTTTTAACATTTTATACTTTCATTGTATTGAATTTTAGAAAATATGAGGTATTTGCATGTGTTTTGCTGCAGATATAATTAATTATTTACAAAAATAACAAAAAAAGTCAAAATTATAAGTTTTTCTTATAATAATGTTAAAAAAAAATATTTATAAGATGATTTTTATGCTTAATACTAATATAAAGTAATACAATTTTACATAAATAGTATAAAAAAATAAGAACAACAACACTTGCAGATTTATGAGTAAATAATCTATAAAATTTACTAAAAATAAATTATTTGTTTTATGCAGCAAATTGATTAATTGTTAAGCAACAAGCTTTGATTGCCTTGACTTTAACAAAACAGCAAATAAAAAACAAATAGTAATGTCTCTTTCGTAGCTAAAGGAATGTCATGTAATGTCTATAATAAATCTTATAAGAAAAAAAATCATATGATCGTAATAAAAAATTAGAATAACATAAAATATTAAAGAAAAAGAAAAAAGAGAAAAAAATATCAAATCTACAATGATCATCAATATAAATTATTTTTCAAGGACTAAATTGAATAAAAAAACAAAACCCCAAGAAAAAAGAAAATGATAAAAAAACAAAACTTAAAGCATGGATAAATAAACACAGACAAAAAATAAAGAGAGTTTAAGAAGGACTGAAAAAATCAAAGTATTAAAACTAAAACAAAAAATAATTAAATGAATAAGGACCAGAATGAAAAAAAATATACAATCAATTTTAATCAGAGGAAAAAGTTGCAAGAAATAAAAAAACTAGAGACCGAAAAAAATAAAGAGATTTAAAACAAAACAAAAATAATAAAGACATAAAAATGATAAATATCAAATACAATTAATTTCAATTGCAGGACTAACTTGAAACAAATCAAAACTTGTAGATAAGAAAAGAAATAAAAAACTGAAGAGAATAAGGGTTAGTTGAAAAACAATATATATGATAAATTTCAATTGAAGCCGAATATAAAAAATGCATTTTTTATACTTTATTAAAACTTGTAAAATTCAAACTAATATTAATCTAAAATGATTATCAACATAGATTAAAATTTTATAACTAAATAAAATAGAACTAAGACCCTAATAAAATAGAAAATAATAAAAAATCAAAATCAAAATTAAGAATATACATACAGAAATACAAAAAAAAACAAGAACTACCTTGGAAGGATACAAGAAATTAAAGGAATCAAAACTAAAACAAAAATTAAAAGAGTAAAGGTGGAAATGAAAAACAAAAAATTAAATAAGACATTTTTTTGTGTTAAATACTAATGTTAAGCAATATAATTCTAGAGAAATAAATAAAAAACATTAAAACATTTTTTTTTCTTCAAATTATTAATCTAAGATATTAGATTTGAAACATCATATGTATATATATAGATGTTGCAAAATGTAATTTTCAGGATGCTCCAAGTCATAAAATTGGGATCCTCTGTGGAAGACAAACCTTAAAAAATTATTAAGTCAAGTTTTTAGTCAATCAAATTTTAATTAGGAAAAATATTGAATTATGAGATAAAAACTGAAAGTCTCCATAAGAAAATAACAACAGAAAATAAAATATTGAATTTAATATGCAAATACAAAACAAACTAGTTTAAATAAAATAATAAATAAATAAAATGAAACAACAAAAAAAAACTAGATCTTCAAGGTAACAGACCAAGTAGATGAAATTGGTAAACAGTTATGATTCTATACATTATTTAAAATAAAACAATAATGAAAAGAGTATGAACTAGATATAAATTAAAAAATAAATCGAATGAGTATTTTTAAAAATATACAGGGTCATACACCAAAATAAAGAATAAAAAAAATATCATTAAAGTCAAATCATAAATGATGAGACCTTACACGACATCCAAAATCATAAGGGTATAGAAGCCACCATAGTTTTATAGCAAGATAACGGAGTTTAGCTAGATATCATGTATTAATTATATAATCTGATTTTATAATTTATAGTATTTGATTTATTTTCTGAATATATATTTGAAAAAAACAATTAAATTTATTGAAAAACAAATTAAATGATAGGATGAAATTAACGTCACCTGCAAAATAATTATTTCGTTGACAAAGTGAAGCGCACGCGCAATGTTACGAGTTTGGTTATGGGAAATAAGATAACGACAAATACAAGCGGTGACGAGTCGACACAACAACTCACGCATATATGACGGGAAAATGAGAGAGAGGAGAATCTCTCGCGATGCACAGGGTAGAAAATCAATGTGGACACAAAAATAGTTTCGGGCCCAGAAGTCAAAACATGTAAACACATTTCCTTTCTCCGAAGATCCAATCCAATCCAATCATAAAAGAATGGGCAGTTGCCACTCATTTTCAAAGGGGGGACTGTAGGAAGGGCTGCCGCCATTTTTTCTGTATAGATAATTCCAACGAGGGGTTGACCTGGTCATAACGGAGAAGAGA
Source organism: Salix exigua (assembly GCA_032356905.1). Lineage (NCBI taxonomy): Eukaryota > Viridiplantae > Streptophyta > Magnoliopsida > Malpighiales > Salicaceae > Salix > Salix exigua. Next base: position 9,951,539 of record CM063596.1, read on the forward strand.
ATAGGTCAGATATTGACGGCCCTCTTAGAGTTTTTTTCACTTAGGATTCTAATTTTGTCGCCGGTTTGATTTAACAGCGAAGCCGTTTTTTATAATTATTTTTTATTGTTTCAATATACTAACATTAATAATTATTTTTTTTGTTAAGAACATTTTATGTATTTTAAAAGAAATAATTTTAAAAACATTTATTATCACATTTTTAAACACTGTCTTATGAAATGCTTGAATTTAATTAATAGATAAACAAATAAACTAATCATTTACACAGCTAAATCGTTATTATTCGCAACGAAGACAGTCCGCTAAAATTTTATTCTAAAGAACAAAGTTCCGTTGCCGGGAATCGAACCCGGGTCTCCTGGGTGAAAGCCAGATATCCTAACCGCTGGACGACAACGGATGTTACTTGTCGTCACCCTAGTAAAGCTATATAAATCACTTTATTATAGCTTGTCAAATGGCTAGATTGCGCGAACCCAGAAAACAAGTATCGCTTAAGGGCCCACCAGAATCGAAGTGGATTCGTTTTCACACGCATTTGACTCGAAATTCTCTGGTGTAAAAGTGGTCATCTTTTTTTTCAACTATAATTGGAGGATACCATTTCCATCGATTTTCATTCTAATAATAAACTTTGATCACATATTCACTTAGTCTACTGCAAGATTTCGCTTGGATTTCCTTCTGATGGGATCTATTAATGACATCCCATGCATGTGTACTCGAACCACGAACAAGAATGAAAAATATGAAACTAAAGGACTCCGTTCCGTGCCAAAAGATATGGGACTCGGTCCACAAAATTGGTGAAAAGTGTAGACTGATACATATAATCCGAAATTGTCTGCACAAAACTATATGGGAATCGAAATCCAGATCCTCTTACGGAATATAAGCGAAATCATGTAGTTATTTTCGAGTTTGCGTTGATCATTGAGGTAAAAAGAGGATTAAGCAGAAACATTTTCTTCACAAAACTATATGGGAATCGAAATCCAGATCCTCTTACGGAATATTAAGGAAATCATGTGATTATATTCAAGTTTGCGTTGATCATTGAGATAAAAAGAGGATTAAGCAGAAACATTTTTCATAAAACCACGTGGGCTCATAATTATGTCAGATAAATAACGACAGGGAGAGAGGAAAGAGGGCAACTTGCAATAGATTTGAAGTTTGAGCTTTGTAGATTAGAACATGGCATGATTGCCACTTTAAGCTTTATTTGTAACAGATGTACATGACTTGGATATTTGAAACATGGTACGAGAAACAACCTGGCAAAGTCAATAAAGTTGCTCTAAACATCATTGCACTTCATGGGATTCTACCTTAACCGCATCTGATCAAATGAAAATGGACAGCCAGAAAGAGAGAGAGATCTTGATCAAAGCCTCCAAATTGAAGGAGAACGCCTTTATAATCGCAGATACAAATTATAACAGTTAAGGTTCATCGTCATCTTCTATTTAAACAACTCTACTTTATTTTGACGCCGAAATGAACCTGCTCTTGATTTTTCAAGTACTCCCACCAGGGTAGGCGCAACCATTGTAACCTACAATTTGAGAGAGACACATTCACAAGCATGACAATGATTCCAAGGCAAATACAATAAACCACAAAAGATTAGAATTTTAGGTGACGTGGGGACCTAAACCCATAAAGTAGGCAAAAAATTCAAAAGCTAACATTGTTCTATATTCTTAGTTCATCAGTGGCCAAAAAAAAGAAGCTATTGTTATTTTACATTTCTAATCACAGAGCTATTTTAACGAGGAGAATATGACTTTTTTTTAAAAAAAAGCATAACTCATGATAACAAGAGCTGGCACCTGATGGTTCCTAGAGTAGTTATTCATTTGTGTTGTAGAATTGCTTTATAACACAACGCAACTTTAAGTGAGAAGATGCCCAAATAAAAACCGTGATGTGGTGATTTATAATGTCAACAATTGTATAAATTTTCTACACATGTAAGGAAATAGAGCTGGAGTCAAAATGAGAATTTTACTGGGATTTTTGGATGTGAGTGTAGCCGTTTCTGAGAAATCACAGTCCCATGGATTCTTTGCAGAAGCCTGGTAGTAGATATTCATAGCATAAGCAGCATGTGATGCCAGGGTATTTGGTTCGAAACAGGCACCTCCTGGTTGAATGGGGCCGCAATCTATGCCTTGGCCACAGGCATAGTCGAGACCTGCCTGCAATTGAGCGTCAGAAGCACCAGTTTTCGCCACACACCAGCCTGCTGTTGTTGGCTTTGTTGATGGAGTCACCGGAGTTTTTGGAGTCGATGGAGTTGGAGTCTGAGGAAAGACCGAATGATGGATTTTACAAACCGCACATCAATAACATCAAACTAGCTGCATTTAAGCAATGTATTCCCTGTAACTGTCTTTTGCATTTAAGATGCAAATGCAAGAATGATCTCAACACTTGATGCATACAACTTCCCGCAATAAAGTGTGAAAATCTGATCGTAAGTTTTCACAGCACCCCGATACCACATTTTCAATTAAGAACAAATGGAATGGAGCATCACAGCCAACAAGTCTCAACTTCCCTTCAACATTTCCACCAATCCTTATCACTTCTAGCGAAAGTCTATTTTAAGAGCCTGTTTGTACCGCCGTTTCCAAAAAATTTAATTTTTTTTCATTTTAAATGAAATTTTTTTGGTGTTTTTAAATTATTTTAATGTGCTGATGTCAAAAATAATTATTACAGGTTACTTCGTGTCACCATGACCACAGCCTACAAAGAAGATTGGCAAGCAGAAACATTCTTAAAGAGTTGAAGGAAAAGAAGATACAGTCCTTACCAAGCTACTCTTTGAAAGACCAATATCATATGTCATTGAAAGATCAGGCTTGAAAAGCCCGAACGATCGTTCAGAAGCAGGGCCCGGTTTCAAATCCTCATCATAGAGGGCGAAGATATATGTATCTACAGATTTTCCAGGCATCAGCGGGGTTCCAACCATTGATCTAAGGTGAGAAATCAAATTGCCATTATAAGCCCTTGCATTCTCAACGCTTGCCCCAGCCTCATTGCTGTCACCATTGTAAGGCCACCCAGTCTCAGCAACCAGAATTTCAATGTCATTGAATCCCATAGCATTCAAGGCTGACCGTACAGCATCAACCTGCAATTCATTTTACAGGCCAATAACTAAATAAATTCAATCTAATGAATTATAGAAAGTATGAACCTTCGTATCAGTATAGGAAGTACACTGCATATGCACTAAGTAGTCATAATTCAAACACTTGCAAGCTCCAGGTATGGCCCTTCCTAAAATGCAAAAACTACAACGGCTGATTATGAGGTTCACACATGGTGGTCCCTTGTCAATCAAATCAACCAACATTTTCCACGGTCCAATCTCTACATCAGCAATAATTCAAATCTCGGAAGGATTTGAGCATAAATTATAGCAATGGCTAGCCTATCATGCGGCACAATAAGTCACACCAGTGCAATCCAGTGCCCTCTGTCCTTTCAGGGAAAAAGGAAGGGCATATAACAGAGGAGAGAATTATTTGCCAATTACTTTTCCATGAAGTAAGGCCTTCCTTGAACAAATGCACGTGCTTTCCAAGTTTCTTTAGCCAGACATTATTAATTTGACTCCTAGAAGCTAACACCCTACACTACCATTTAAACATGAATTCAGCAGCAATCGTATGATGAACACCGTGCAGACTGCGGCTAATCCATGGAAGGAACTTTCACCTTTCCATTATGTGCAAGCCTTCAATAATGTGGCACTTAAAGTAACTTCAAACGAAAAAAAACACAACCTTTACTGGTCGCAAGCGATCGAAATTGCTGAAGACACTCTGTAAAGACCAAGGCATAAAGTTAACATGGGTACAGAGAACCTAATTCCCCTTAAATTCCCCATGTCGATGCCGTGCCTTTGTGACCAAAGAAAACAAGAGATCTACGCTACACTAAGTCACCTTTGAGAATTCCAGTAAAAAAAAATACATCGAAATAATTTAAAAACATGGAAAATAATAGTTAAAAATAAAAATACATTTGAACAGTTTAAGATCACAGTAGATATTACTTTTAAAATTATTTTTTATTTTTTAAATTTATTTTAATGCAGTTTCACCACAGTCACAAACGATTATAAATCGCTAATGAATGCTAATTACTAAATGCTTAACCCGTCCTCCTCTGCTTCTCACGTGTCAATGTGTCATTTACTCACTGGGCCTCTTCAGCGCCCCCAATAATTACGAATTAATCATCGAGGACTGTTGATCACTATTGCGACAGCCTCGTCTGGACCAACCATCCATTGGCCCGTAGTCGGTTACAATTGCGTACACGCGTGTTTGTCTACAGCCACTACGTGTAAGGCACGCACGACCATTCACCACACCAGCAAGTCAGAAAACTGATCAAAGTAATTAGTAGAAGCTTGAATGTTCTCACCTGAGCATCAAACATGTTCATGTACTTGATCCCATTACCCGAGTCCACTCGTCCCGAGTTGGGTTGAAACAAGCAAAAAGCCAAAGTCTCTGGTCTTGGGTCGCTCTGGTAAGCAAAAAACGGGTACGGATTAACGGAAATGGGTGAACCATTGTCCTTTTGGAACTGCAATAACCCTTTCATAATGTCTTGATTTGCCGGGTTAAACAAACCCGCAGAAGGCGGGTCGGACTGAGACAATATGGCCATGGAATGCACAGTGGAGACCTTGACCTTGCCGCCGAGGGAGGCAGAGTTAAGAGCTTTTTGCATATTTTGCATCGCTGGCAAAAGTTGAGAGATTAGGTTTTGATCATTCGATAACAATACCTGTCAAAACCAGCACCCTCCATAACTTACCTCATTTAAAATATAATGCCAGGACTGTACAATTCTATTAATGACATTCACATTGGTTAGAGAAACCAACGAGTAAAAACCGTACAAGTGTTCATATCGTCTGACCTCGTTACCAACGGTGATGAGAATGATCTTGCTAGAAGGGTAAGCTAAAACATTCGAGTTAACCCACTGAGTTGCAAAATTGGGATCTGAAGCTAAAGCAGGGATGTCTCCATTAGCAGCACCAATAACTATCCCAATTCCAGTGTTTGCCAGTGCTTTAATAATCGCTGGATCAGCACCATAGAGCCTAACTTTCTGTACAGCCGTAGATTGCAGGAGCTTCGCTGTGGCTGATGGTGGGGGTAAGTTATCAGCCAATTGACCATAATTGACCCCAATAAAAGACTGTGAACCTGTAACAAAAAAACAAAATCAAGCTGTGAGCCTCTTAATTTTATGTTTTTTAGGCCAAAAATATCAAAAATTAGAACTTACTAGCAAAGTCGAAAGATTGAAGGAGATAGAGAAGGATGAGGACTGAAAACGCCATGTTTGGTGTCGTATATGTGGTCATGGAGATGCCAATTATCCTCAACGGATGGGTAAGGAAGGGACAAAGAAATGGAAGGGGTGACAGAATGAAGTGGAGGAGCGGAGTTTAACGGTTAAAATAGTTTGCAATTTTTTTTGGTTATATATATATATATATACACACAAGTGTAGAAGTTTCAATTCTGTTCTGTGCGTGGAATTCAACTAAAGTTAGCCGGATGACCTCGTGGAGTGGGACCCTGTCTTTTTTTTTTTTAATTACCTCGTAGCTTGTAACATTAACTCGGTTTGAAGAGGCAACCTGGGATCTAAAACGGGTTGGCTCAAAGAATGAAAAATCCAAGTTCCATTGGCAGCAAATGAGTCAACATGGATAGTCAATATAATAATTTTTTATATAAACAACCTATTTAATACATATAAAGTAACCATTAAAAACAGGCTTTTTATAGTTTTCATTACTTTTTTTTACATGGATCCCACATAAAAAAGCGGCAACCATTTAGACTAAGTTTTTCCACAAGAGGAAAGCAAGGTTCTCACCGATGAACATATATATAATTAAGATGGATATCCCTGACTTCTAAAATATTTAAATAATCCTACCGTGACTTGTACTGAAGTGAAGAGCTAAACAACGGTTCTGATTGGGCCAAAAGTTACATGGAAATAGGTAGCTAACATCGGCCGACTAAGCCACCACGATACTGTTTCGGAATGCTTCTGTAAAGTTTCATGGAAAAAAAAAGAATTTTTTATTTTTACTTAAAATTAGCTGTTCATATTTTTATATCTTTTTGTATACTGATATTAAAATTAATTTTTCAAAAATGATTTTAGTATAATTATAAATAAATAATACTTTAAAAAACAATCTCAACAATAATTAATTCTAAAAAAAATGACACCGTGTTGAAAGCTGACTTTTAGGGAACCCTGCCTTTCTAAAAGTAACGGTCCAATGGGTCTCTCACCAAAAGAATTGAATTTGCAACACTAGCTAGTGCAAAGGCATCACTAATTAACCCGCCGGAGTCAAATTTATGAGAGAGCACTGTGATGGGGCTGAAGCTGAATTTTGCCTCTCGTACCCATCACCCACCTCCGATCTGGTTGGATATGATCAGATGAAAGACTTTCTCTGCTAGGGAATGGTCCACTGGTTTTTTTTTTAAAAAAAGAACAAATTTTACAAAAATAAAATGCAAGCACACATTAATCATAAAATAGTAGCCTAAATTCAAATATAACATAAATCATATCATACAATAAGATAAAAAATTAAACATCAAATTCAAAAGATAAAAAACGTCAAAAAATAATCACACCCTTCAATACCTGACTCTAGTCAAACCATATAGGATTTTAACTGGTTGATCTGCAAACCACATAAAATTATGGAATGGATAAGAGTAAAATTGCCATCCCTATTTCTAACTTGCAATGAACTAACATGGAGCTAGAAATGCAATACCAACATCGACACTATCGTAGCTCAATGATATATTCTTCCAACCCAGTTTGCCTCAAATTTGAATCCCACGGTTATCTATTCACTGATTCAAACTCAAAACCATTTTCTTTTCTAAAAAATAAAAACAGTTTCTACTTCAGCTTCTACTTCCCGGAGTTGGATTAACTGTTTAATGAAGCTAAATGGCCAAGGCTAAGAGATAAACCTGGATGAGACTTGCACCTGATTGAATTTAACAGCTCTTGCTGGGCAACATCTATTACACGCAATCAATAGTTTATTTCCCAGTAGGCTGTTTTAGCTTTCTGAATTCAATGGCAATTTCCAAGATGGCGAAGCCCTCAGTTTATCAATAGAAGATAGACAAAGGATTAGTATGAAAAGAAGAAAAGGCAGGCTTTGACAACGCAAAATAATGCAACAACTCGTTCTCATTACAACACAATGGCAATTACAAGAATTTTCGCAACACAACAGGCACCAAGAGACAAACTCTGCAAATAAAATCACGCAGAAAATCCCACCGATAAAGAAGGGCATAAAACAGCAGACACTCTATCATGTGTCACAATCATGTATTGACATCAAATAAGCGACTCCTAGGTCATCCAAGAAATTAAATAAAAAAATACAAAAGTAGAAACCAGCATCGGCTACAGGAACTCGACCCAATTACCCTCCAGAGTGGGAAACGGGAGTGGTTTCAAACTGGCCATCCTTGAATGCATGAATGAACTGTTGTGGCAAAGCATGCTCCACCTACAAATGAAGACATGGTAAGCCATTTACAAGGAGGTCAGAAAGCAAAAGTCGCCAAAAATTAAAACAAAAGGGATCTGATTGTGATTTGAGCTGGCTAAAGAGAGAAGGATTTGAGCATGAAAAGAAAAGCAACATACACAACAGCAAAGTTGGAAACATACCAAATCACCACCAGGCTCTGCACCAGGTACCAAAACGTTGATCTCACTAGATTTAGCAGTAGTAATAGATGCCCCCAAGGAATCTTTGCTTAAATATAATTGACAGCCTCCCGTGTTGTCCACTGAAATTGTTGGAGCAGAACCCTATAGCAGGGAACAAATTTGGTAGATGTAACTTTAGACCGTGCTTGTATCCCATAAATGAAGCATCGATACTATCTATGTCCAATTACCAAAACAGTAATGACAAAGCCAAATATAATTTGAAATAACATACCTGGCATTGCACCTCAACACCATTGCAATTCACAATCTCACAAGCAGCCACCACATCCTGTTTATCCAATAAAACAAACATTCAACTCAAAAGGTGTAATGGTACCACAGAGCAGTAAACTGTATTTGCAAGTTTCTTTCAGACTTTCTCATACTAACCGTGAATACAACCCCCATCTTGGTGCATTTGTCAATTGTTATATTGTTAACTTTGCCTGCAAATAGTGAGAACCAGAATAAGCTGCTTGTGGCTTTCTAAACAGGAAAGTAACATTGAGTAAAATTTGTACATGGATGGCGTGCATTTATATTTTCTCACAGATTAAAAAATCACCTTGAATATGCAAAACTGAATCTTTGCATCCAAAAATATATACAGACTGTTTTGCATCACAGTCATCGATTACTAAATTCTTTTTTCCAATTTGATTCTCAACAGCCCACCTGCAAGAAAATGCAACCAAATAGATAATATATGAATCACACCCCATGCTAGCCTGATGCTTTAATTTAAAATCATATCATTTTGAAAATGATAGACACTCACTTACGACCCATTTGAAGCTCTAGTTTTGGAGGCCCTGCCTTGGAGAAAGAAGGTGCACCAGCACGGCCTTCTTTTGCAGCAACAGCAACAATACCAGTTCTATCAGAACGGTTCTTTGTCTTCATATCATTTGTGACCTTTTTAAGACCTGCGACGAAAGAAACCAAAATCAATGAACTATGATATCCTTTGCTGAGGGCCCTCTTTTTAGAAGGTGAAGAAAAAGACTACCTGCAGTCACAGACTTCCCAGAACTAATTTCTTGGAATACAGCAGCCATCCCTTCTTTTGGCTTTGATGATGAAGGCTGAGAAGTTTCAGAACTGAAGAAAGAAGCTGGTGGAGGAGGTGGAGGAGCAGGAGCGCTTGGTGCAGGAGCTTTTGATGGAGCAGAGGCTGTTGCCTTGCCAGTAGTGCTCCAAACTGGGCCCAAGGGATAATGACTCTTAACATAGTCCCTCAAACCTGGTAAATATAGCTCCTTCAAAGCCTTGGCCCATTCAACATGGTTTGGGTCTTTGCTTTTATACTGTACAAGAATCTGAATTTTACAGGGCAAAATGTTAGCAAAAATCAATGTAGTCTTCTTGCTCACTAAATGACTTGTTTTCATGTGCAATCAGATAATGTGAGTACAAACAGTTCAATGCAGGTATCAAACACCAAAATAAGAATACAAGGGTCTACAGATGAATGACTTGGATGAAGTCATGTGGCATGGCATAGTCAAGATAAAAAAAAAGAGGAAAAAAATGCAGGTTTGGGGGCTAATTCTGCTCCATTAATATCCACTTCAAGCTACCAGTTATGTTTTCTTCCTACAGCTAGCAAGAATGAAAAGCATCTCTACTTTGTTGCAGTTCCCTATAGTAAGTTGCAAGGATCCAGAAAATCAATAAGTACCTTGTTACAGTAAAATTCAGCCATTTGCCAACTTTCTTCCACATGCGCTATAGGCATGCTCATACCTCAAATAAGAAAAAAGCAGTATCAGAAAAAAATCCCAAAGGGATAAAGAACTATAAGCAACTAGAATGTAGAAGTGACTACAACATGCACTTACCACATTCTTTTCCAGTGTAAGCAATCCAAAATAAAGCTGCAAGACTATCAGCAGCTGCCTTCAAGTGGTTAAAGAAATCAGATCTCCTTCCCTCTGTCATTGCATTTGCTTTCATGACCACTTCATTCAATGGCTTGAGAAATTCAGCCAATCCTGCAAGATCAGGTTTCTGCACAAATAGAATAAGTCATTCAACACTACCAAATGAAAATTTCTACAATGGAAATGATACTGCCAAGGAAATCAAAAGTAGACAACTCTCCCCTAACCAATATGTTGTACCTTTCACTACTTCTATAGTAACCCATTGTTTTTATTCCCTCTTCAAGTAATGCTTACAACATCAACTACATTAACCACCAGATAACAATGGTACCATAAAGAACTCTATGTCCATGTCCCACCTCTAAAGAAGTACAATCACATAAGGATCTTGTCTCCCTAATTATGATAGACTTTTCTTATTAAATATTCTAACACAGTATAACGCAACAGTAGCCATTCTAAGCTAGAGTTCGTCACCGAAACACAATTTCAGAGAAGACACTTTGCGCAAATCTAAAATTACAATTGATTTTTCAAATAATTTCTTACCAATCTAAATATCCATACTTTCTCGAATCATTTCAAATTCTAATTACAAAGGGCCATTCTCTTCAAATCTTTCTTCCAAAAGAAAATATGTGTGGGAACTAAATAAAAACGATTTGTCAAACTACATTTTAATCAAACTTCACTCAACACCCATCCATGACAAATCTAAATGTACCGGATCATGCAAACAGATAAAACTACAAAACTATATATGATTAAACCAACCCAGTAAAATGTTAACAAATTACTCTAGAGAGAGTTAAAACGACTCGAATCAGCCAAAACCACCTGAATTAAACTATAATTCTTTCGCTTCACAAGCTATCTAATGCAACGAATCACGATCAAATTCAAGCTACATGATCACTTCAAACTCGAAGTATCCTTCTATCATCAAAGCCAAAAAACCACGTACATTTTAATGGCGCCAACTTCTTAATTTAAAACTAAAACCTCAAAAACATAATAAATAAAAAAACAAACCAGTACCAGAGTTTGCTTGATTTTAATGAGAAGTTCCTTTTGTACATTGAGAGCTTGTTCTAGAATCCTCGTGACTTCTAAAACTTGTCCTCCAATCTTTTCCGCGGCACTCGAAACCCTACCAAAGCATGTCCCAATGAAATCATCAAACGCCACAATCGATGGATCCGCCGCCGCGGAATCATCTCCGCCGCCCACAGCCACACCTCCGCTCCTCAAAGACAGCGCTTCCAATCGCGTCACCGCTGATTCTAGCCTCTCTATCAGTTTCTCCTCCATCGCCCCCTCCCAATCCCTCGCTTTCTCTCTCTAAGAACTCGAAGACGTTTCTATCTGTAAAACGGTGTAGTTTTGTTTCTGATAGCAGATCTGGCGGTGACGTTTGTGGATGCTTTATGTGTGTAATCAATGAGAATGTTCTCTCTATTTATTTTTTTTCCTTTTCGTAGCGAGGCACCGAAAAGGCCAGGAAAAAAAAAAGTGGCGATGGTAATTTTGGAATTTTTGGCGGGTTTTGTAATTGTGACACGTGTCAATCTCAGAGTGAGACTAGGCTGATTTTAGTTTTTTTACGTTGTGAGAACGAACACTTGCTAGGTGGCTACTTCTGAATTATGACTTCACTATTTGTGGCGGAAAATTAAAGTGGAACAAATGTACGTGAAAATCAGTATCGTATTTTAAATTCGGTGGTGTGGTCGTGGTTAATTTAAAAAGCGGAGAACATGGAAGAGGGGGTCAGGGGATCGGAGATTCGTGTGATTAACATGATTGATAGCCGCCCGATTAACATTCAGCTATTTAGAAGCTGTTAGGGAATATTTTGGAGCGGCATCTTTAAAAAAAATAATATATATATATAGATATATATTGATATGATAATATAAAAAGAAATAATAATAAAATCATTATTTTAACATATTTGCAAGTAAAATATATTTTAAAAAAATCATCATATCCTTCGAGAACTAAAGGCTAATTAAATTTGCTATAATTGTTTTTTTTTTATTAAAATGATTCGATTTAGCTCTTTTAGTTGTGAGACATTTTAATTATTATGATCTTGACTGTAAATTATTCAAAGTTATGATTGCCTGTTAAACGAATCAAATTCAAATTTACTATGACCTGATCCATATCCAATCTACTGACAATCTTTTTATGAGATCTCTTGATTCCAACCACGGTAGAAAATCTAATTTATATTTGCAACACGAGTTAAAAAAAAAGGTTAACCAAAAAATTTATAAGAGAGTTTAAATATTTTTAATTGATACTAAAACAATATGAATTTAATAAAAATAGATTGATTTGGTCGATTAAGTTAATCCCAAAGAAAAAATAATTATATTGAAACATCAATATCGTTAAAAAAATGAGTTCCCGGTTTTAAAAAAAAAAATTCTTCAGCACATGATCTCGGGTATCATGAAAAGGGAGCTCTGATGCGGCTTGAACGCAGGGCATGAATAAAAAAAACATCATCATGGTTGGTTGCTAGAATAGTTTCCTCCACTCACACTCCACTTCAGATATGCTCACCATGTGGGAGGGACAGGTATTTATTAATGGTTTATATATCCCAAATATTCTGCCACATCAATAGTTTTTGGTCGAACAAGGGATGTTACTTTGACGTACGAAGGGATGGTTAGGTTTTGAATTGAAGGGGTGTCTGGGAAAAAAACAAATATTTTTATATTTTAAATAATTTTATATATTTTTAAATTATTTTGATGTTTTAATATTAAAAAAATAAAAAAATATATCATTTTAATATATTTCCAAGCGAAAAAATATTTTAAAAAATAACTTCAATTACTCTCTAATCTCGAACATGAAAAGATGGAGGTGGATTCATGTAACAATGTATTTTTACTAGTTTGGCTAATGATACATTCTTTTTTTCCATCTCCTATCCATTTTTCTGTCATACCCTCTCCCGGTTAGTCTTGTAAATTTGATTGAGGTTTTTTGGAAAATAATTTTTATTTAAAAATATATTAAAATAATATTTTTTTTATTTTTTAAAAATTATTTTTGATATCAGTATAGTATATGAAAATAATCTAATAACATTATTTTTAAAAAAATTTAAAATAAAAAATTTATTTTTTTTATAAAAAAATTGAAATGATTCGTATCCAGTGTCTATTTTCACACCAAACCAAAGGAATTTGGAGTCAGTTTCCGGGTTGAAGAAATGAAATTTCAACGTGGGCTAGATATGCCTGTTTTCTTTCTTAGTATGGGCTCAGAGATTGAAGTCAACCGCGGCCTGGTTCAAATTTAAATACCACCGCTACACCGATCCAGCGCCTCCCGTGCACATTCGAGCATGCACACGTCACTCACCGACGCACGGTCTCTACTGCTGCTGAATAGGACCTGGCAACGGTAACTGCTACACCGCGAGTCCTATAAAAGGACGGTAAGGACAGAATTGCTGCCATGATGATGATGGTGACAGAGATGGTTTCATCCCCTAGCACTGTCATGGCATCGAGGTTGGTGACAGATTGAATTTTGAAGCATTACCATTTTGTCCCTTCTAAAACTTGGCACCACCCCCACCGGACGAAGTTCAAAATCCCCAGATACTCGAGTCCAAATTATCTCCAGGCAGAATCGAAGATTAATGGCTGCATTAAGGATATGAATACTTTTGAGAAAAGGGCTGAAATATATATTTGAATTTTAAGCTCACCTAGCACCTTCATCCAACATTCCACGATGGCATTCATTCATATCAAGCAAGTTGCAAATTTTCAAATATTCAGAATCTATGTCAATATTTACAATCCTCACTTACTTACTCGCTGCCATATATCAGCGAAGAAAGACAAACCAAGAAGGTGGGGAGGTAAACATGATATATATATGTACATTGAAGACATGTAATTACTTCCTGTGTTTGTGGAAAATTACACTGCAAAATAATCTGAATTCAGCAACTGCTAAATTTCAGATTGTGAACAATCATCTTCGCCTCGATCTCTCTACATCAGCACCACTGCCAGCAAGCTTGGTTGGATGCCGAATATTGTCGGAGATGACATCAGTGGAAGGTGGAGGATCATTCTCTCGAACTGATCTAAGTTCCTGCACAGACCAAATAGCAGCTTGAAGCAGTTTAAAGGAAATAAAAGAAGGAATTTCGTGCATTCTTGTGAAGAGCAAAGTGTTACAGTGTTGCTGAAATTACAATAGCTGATCCTCAAATCCTTTGTCTTGTATTTAGTCCAAAAATATGTTTTTTTTTCTAAATCTGTAGAATCTTGATGGTTGATTTGCTAAGCACAAGGCTAAGCAAATTCTAATATGTAGAATATGGTGTATTGCTTATGTAATACAACAACAAAGACGATGTGAATTCAATTACAAGGAACATTAGTTGGATATCACATCATGGAATTAGTGCTTACACATCAAACAGTTTTGATGAAAACGATGACATGAAAAATAGTAAGCATGGGGGACTTACAGTACGAAAAGGAAAGTCATCTGCCTCGAGCATATGAACAATTTGCCCCATTTTCGGTCTCTTACAGGAATCCAAATCTATACATCGGAGGCAGACCAGCAAAGTTCGTTTCAAAGCCCTTGGAGCAGGCTGGACTTCAATGAGAGGATCTACAAGCTCTTCTGCACGACGGCTAGCTACCATCCCTTTGAACCAATCAACCAAGTTCATCTGACAAACCAATTGAAGGGTGTTATGATCGAGATACAATTTTCAATACACATGCTTATGAGTGGAAACCTGTTTTCACCTCTCCAGCTGGTCTGGAGTAATCAATAGGACTCCTTCCAGTAATCATCTCCATAAGAAGAATCCCAAAACTGTATACATCACTTCCCTCATTGAGCATACCCGTGCTTGCATAATCAGGAGATACATATCTGGAGCAAATGATGATAAAGTGAGTGTCAGTGTAGAGTAAAGATAGAAATGTCATCCAAATTTGAAAAGATACACACCCAAATGTCCCCATAACACGTGTAGTCACATAGCTAGCTTCAGAACCCAAGAGCTTGGCCAATCCAAAATCTGAGACCTTGGGGTTCCATTTTTTATCAAGAAGTATGTTGCTGGATTTTACATCCCGGTGAACAACTTTAGGTTCTAAACCTTCATGTAAATAGGCTAGCCTGCATCAGAGATGGGAAACATAAAAGTTAAGGAACAAAAAGAGTAGAGGAATTATTGTCTATTCACAATGACTAAAGTTCTTGAATCTTTGCCGAGGAAGAATAAAAAACCAGTCCTCAAGAAAGAGTGAATCTGAATGGATGCACAACCGACAC
Source organism: Salix exigua (assembly GCA_032356905.1). Classification (NCBI taxonomy): domain Eukaryota; kingdom Viridiplantae; phylum Streptophyta; class Magnoliopsida; order Malpighiales; family Salicaceae; genus Salix; species Salix exigua. The sequence continues at coordinate 9,966,598 of CM063596.1, forward strand.
AAATTAAAACTACCCACTAAACTTCTGCAACGAGAAAATTGATGGCAATTCTGTATACTGAACTTTTTAGGTTCTCATGTGTGTTAAGGAACAAAAAGAGTAGAGGAATTATTGTCTATTCACAATGACTAAAGTTCTTGAATCTTTGCCGAGGAAGAATAAAAAACCAGTCCTCAAGAAAGAGTGAATCTGAATGGATGCACAACCGACACAAATTAAAACTACCCACTAAACTTCTGCAACGAGAAAATTGATGGCAATTCTGTATACTGAACTTTTTAGGTTCTCATGTGTGAAAATATATCAGATAAACTAATTAAAATCAACATGACATGAAAAGCAGATAGTAATTAGCCCATCTATTACTGATCAATCACCAGGAGGACAACTAATAAATGAAACTAGAGCATAAAATACCGCACCCTTTTGCTGTCCCAATTGCAATCTTCATTCGAATAAACCAGGTCAGAGGACTAACAGAGCCTACATCACCATGTAACCATTGCTCCAAATTTCCATTGTCGACATATTCATAAACAAGCATCCTGCAAGACCAGTAACAGTTCCCATGATCAAATAGCAAATGAACAGGATAAATTTCATTTCGTTGAACTTAAAATAGACGGGTAGGACTTGGATGTGATAAATACCTGCGAGCACCTTCCGCACAGTACCCAATTAGGCGCACTAAGTTCTTATGTCTTACTTTTCCAATGGCTTCAACTTCCACCTTAAACTCTTTCTCCGCCTGCCCCCTAGAAATTCAAAGTTCACAGGATATGAAGTTCCAACCAGATCATTGCACAGATATTACAAGACTTGAGTTTTTGATGAGATTTTTCATAGCCCAGTCAGAGCATTCTGTAACAATAGTTAGGAGAAAAAAAACTCCTGTAACGTCAGAGCAACAGTGTTCAGTTAACGTTGGTTTCATTACAAGATCATGTAACATTTCCAGGAGTTCTTATATTCCAATTTCTCCCCAACAGCGATAAAACAACCTTCGCTTCTTCACTCTAAATTCCAAAGCCAATCCAGCACAAAAAAAGATAAAGAAAAGACTAAAAATAGTTTAATGAGATCAATCTCGTGTCATTTCAATAAGAAAATAAAGCTGTCATTCATAAATTAAAAGGACAAGCAGAGAAAGGTTAAAAGAAAAAGAGCCTCCTAAGCTCAAAGGTATTAGAAGATAATGTCAAGGAAGAGCAACCCATTGGATAATAAAAATGAAAAGAAGAAAAAACTAAAGAGCAAAGCAGCCCCCTCTACTTTAATTCCCTGCTAGACAACTACCACTCCTTCATCATCAAAAGACCAGTACTTTGCATCATAAACAAAGCAGTAGAAAACAAAAAGGAAAACAGCAACAATAACAATTATAACGAAATATACAAAATCTAAAAAATAATTGAAACAAAAACTGAATACTCACTTATTATTAAGTAAATTCTTGACAGCAACCACGGACCCATCTTGCAAAACACCTCTATAAACAACACCGTACCCTCCTTCACCAATCACATTTTCTTCAGCAAATCCACGTGTAGCGATCTCAAGCTGTTTCAAACTATACCACCGACCCCATCCGATGTTTTCATCCACCGACGAAGCGTCTCCAGTGCTACTACCACTCTCTCCGCTCTTCTTTCCCATCTCCACATCACCACCACCACCACCACCACCATTCTCCATCTTTACATAACGCACATTTTCCATTTTGCCCTCGTCTTTCTCTTTGTTTACCTCCAAAACCAAATCTTTAATCTCCACAATTTCTTTAGACACTAATGGGATCGAACCCGAACTGTGCTTCACTCTCATTTTATTGCGTTTTCTAGCCGCGCGGCGTAAGCGAACACAGAGGAATATTGAAAAACAAAACAGGAGGATACAGAGTGAGAGAATTGCGATTAAGACATAGAGTTTAAGATTCAAAAATGGCGTTTTCGAGGCTAGTTTGTGAGGGAGAGAGTTGTTGTGGTTGGAGTTGATGTTTGTTTCAGTATCTGAGTCCGACATGGATTTGAGCTCTCTCGAGAATGTTAAGGGGAAAAGAATTAGTGTTCGTTGCTGAGAAAACAGAGGAAATTTTGGGAGTTCAATACTTGGTGCAATAAAAGAAAGGTGAGAGAGAGAGAGGACGTGACGAGAACACACTGTGTTTTTTCAACGGATACAAGCTAGAAAAAGTGAAAGGAGACGTTAAGTGATTAGTCCTTAACTCTTGGGTTTGGTGTAGCGAATTATTACAACGATGCCACTGCTTTGTGATTACTAATTTGTCAGGATCGCAAGTTTGCCAGACCCGGAAAATACCCGGACCGAAACGCCCGCCCGACTCTCACCAGATGCCAGGTATGGATGGAGGTGGTTTGTGAGAACCCCATTCATAACCGTCCCGTCCTTCAATATACCCTGACGCGACAAAAAAAACAACACCATACAATCTTATTTTCATACATAAATCATTAAATTTTATTACATGTAATAATTCATTACATAAGATAATTCATATTGAATATATAAAAAAAGGGCTAGAAAGAATTAGAAATTTGGCCTGGTTACTAATTTCACTGTAAATCAAATTATGTGGGGTTATACAGTTTTTGATTGGAATCCGATCCAATCCAATCCGGTTGGAATCATGTAAACGGGAAGACAAAGCACAACTCCATCCAATCCATTGCATCCTACACGTGGCGGAGTTGAAAAGGGCGTGATTTAATTTTCTTGCTTTTGTGTTAAAGGATGATTCATACTTTGATGTGGAATTAGGAGAGAGTCATCGTAATATAAGAATCCAAAGATGTAGATTGATCGTATGATTGCAACGTATTTGTTTGCTGGTTATTTCGTCTAACTTTATGCTGCTCTGCCCTTTTCTCCTTGTAGAACAAGCTTGGATGCCTGCAATAATGCATGTATACAAGTTTGATCAGTGTCGTTTCGTCATAGCAAGGGATAGGTTGAGTGAAGCATCATGTGTTGTGGCTGTACGTAGAGCATGGGACATAGGTTTAGGTATACTTTGGAATTATGCTCCCTCCCTTCAGATGAAACTCGTGAGAGCTAGCAGAGAGTAATTTTTCATAAAATCTTCGCACACGGTTGGTGTCTATTATGAATAGGATCACCGAGGAAAATTGATTTCTAAAATCGGTAAATAATGCTCCTCCTCTGGTTAAAGTTTGCCTGTTAATCGATTAATTGGCAGTAAATAAGTGTTCTGGCTAGCTAGGTGGTGAAAATAATTGCTCGACCATGCACCGTGCAATGAAACGGGAAGCTTTGAATTCGGACGTGGAAGTCAACGAGCCATTCTAATCAGTAATTAATCATTCGTGCTTGTATTGTGAAGAATGATTACAGCTGTATAAACAACCCTTTACAACCCCGAGTCCCAGTCTCGAGAAAGATCACTAGGATTAGAAAAACAATGAATATCTTTGTTTTCAAGTTCCTTGGTTCGGAACAAAGATTCAGAATGGTGTTGTCGAGCTTGGTTGAGACAGCTTGGGGACGCCATCTGGGGTTGGTCACAAGTTTCAACAAACTCTTGGTTCACCATGGCCAATAACGCCTTTACGTAGAGCACAAACCAGATTAAAAAAAAAAGAAAAAAGGTGACTGCATTTCAACCGAATCCCACATGTCATTTGTCTTAGCCAGGTCGAACGTGGGTGTCAGTGTAACTTGCCACCTAATACATTCTCAAATCAATGCCCATAACACGCTCGTATGAATAACATTTAATGTGACCACCAATATTTTAACACGGCTCTCGCGATAGAATATTTGGAATTACACGTTTGATCAGGGTAGGTGAATAGTGCTCAAACTAGAAAAAAAATAATTAAGTGGAATCTATCCCTAGAGATTGGATTGCCGGGAACTTTTATTGCTTTGTAACCAGAAAACTTGCAATACCACGGAATGCACCAGAAATAGCAGATGATTCTTGCCAGAAACTGAAGCTATTTCCACCTGTCAGTCCTGGAATTTAGTTATCCATACCTCCACTCCAACTGTCTTGCAATTGTTAGTTAGAGCATCCGCAGCGCACAGTGACATTTGAGTTGTATCCATTAATTAATATATTTTTAGTTATTTTGTTTTTTTTTCAATTGCAGCGCGTGCCATTTGCGGAGTCAAAATTATATCAAAAATATTTATTTATTATTTTTATTTAAAAATACTTTAACAAGAGAGTAAACAAATTATATATAAAATTAATAATTATATTATTGGAGGGTTTTTTAAAAGTAATTATTTAATTATATAACTTACTCTTATTAATTATATAATTAATTGCATAATTAAAATATATATAAAATAATTATACTATATTTAAAATAATATAAAAATAAATGTCTCTCCAAAATGGCTTCTACCACTGGAGTACATATCAATAAAAATGCTATTTTTGCACTATTTAAAGTATCATTTTGGAGAGTTGGAGATTTGTCTCTCCAAAATGACATTCCTCACCGGAAATACTCTTACAGTTTATAATTGCAGTTTAGGATGTTTTTTAAAGTTATTTTTATTTAAGAATATAATAAAATAATTTTTTATTTTTATTTTTCGGGCCGTCTTTCCCGAGAAAAATATTAATGCCCGTTGTGAGTAGCTCGTGAAGGTCCAATACGAGAAGCTGCATTTTCTGCAAGAGCCGCTGCCAGGAATTAATTCGTCGGCTTCTTCTAAATTTCGAGGCCATGGAGTTGATTTTGAAACATTATACAGTCCGATACCCAGGGGCATGACTTGGCAGAAGAAGTAGTGGACAAAGAAGAGTGGGGGCCATGTGGTAAATAAACATTAATGTTCATATGACAAAAATCGTGAACCTTACAAGTTACTGGAGCTATACGAGGTCTAGTGTGTTGATTCAATTTAAGGATGGAGCGCCACAGTAATGACAGGGCCAAACCACCCTTTACGGGGTCGGTCTACCTTTTCGAATTCAATATTTTAAACTAGCAAAAGGGCATTTGCTCGTGACTTTCGGTCTGTTTGTAATTATGTTTTAAAAATATTTTTTTAAGAAAATATAAATATTATGTTTTAAAAATATATATTTTTATTTTTATATTTTACTTTTAATTAAAAAATTTAGTATCTTAAAATTATTTTTATGTATTGATATCAAAATTATTTTTAATATATTTTTAAATAAAAAATATTTTAAAAAAATAACCATAAACATACTTCTTTGTGATGACTAGTAACATTCGGTCATAACCTGCAAGTCCGTGTGTTTTTATGTCGAAATACTGAGGGGACAACAGCGAAAACGCAAAATTCTATTTTAAAATCATCGATATTTCTGTTTCAGTTGTCGTGATTTTTATTTTACTTTTTGTAAGAAATAGTAATATCTGTCCCGAAAAAAGAGTTACCATTTTGAAAATCAATCTCTATTATTTGGACATAAAACAGGCACAACATAACAAATAAAAAATGGGACAGGTTAAGATACTTTCATCCGTTTATTTCTGTGTTCAAAAATGTTTTTTCTATGTATTTTAAAAATGTTCGATATGAAGAAAATAAAATTTAATTTGAAGCTGGGACCCGAGGCCATTGATCACAGGACCATATGCTCATTACCCACAGCACATGATGAAGCTACGCCGGGCTTCGACATGGTAGACATTGGAGAGCCCGACAGCAGTGTAGCCAATGGTAGTTTCCCTACTGTGTTTTAGGTTTCTAGGTCCACATCATTCATTAACTTGAATCTGTTTCCGCGCGGACCCGGAAAAAGGTTTAACACGCGACCACCTTTGATTTCATGTTTCAACAAAACGTGGCCAGTAAATGATGATTTTAGAGTCCTTCCTGCCCTTGAATCATGGCATCGTTTCTGGTTTTCTGCTCAATCAGTAGGTATCATGACATGTAAAGAAGACACTTCTCTTTGGTTGATTTAAATGGCAAGGATCCCACCGCCTTAGCATTTCACCATAATTACAACTTAACAGTGACCACTGAACGAGCTTGCATTAGGTATGCCATGTTCACGTTCTTTATTTCATCTGCCAGTACTTGTGTTTTTTCTTTATATGGCTCAACTAACGTTTTATATTCACTGCCTGGCCTCCTCAACAAACTATGATATTATTCATTCGATCAAATTGATGTTTTTAGGTGGAACTTCATCAGATTAAAGGAGAAAAAGATCTCTGGCACAGGTTGGATTGCTGGTCGCACTGCATTTTAAAATAGATTTTGAAAAAAAATATAAAATGATTTTTTAAATTATTTTATTCACTGATATTAAAAATAATTTTTAAAATAAAAAATATATTATTTTAATATAAAAAAATAATTTCAACTGAAAAACAGAACTTTAGACTTACTATTGTGATGGTGGTCCAACATGTACTGTTGGATTGGACAAACGCGAGCCCACTAATAGACCCAGGGCCATTTGGGCCCTCTTCAAATCTTATTGGATTGAAAGAAGGGTTTATGACCCACTCGGGTATAGATTCCAGCTTGACGACAAGGATTGGAATTCTTACGGCATTCATTTTACGGACCATGATAAAAATGAAGTGTACACCCGAGCAGTCATATCGGTGAGAAAAAAACATGAAAAATCGATTAATATATAAAAATATTTTTTTATTTTATATTATGATAAAAATGAAGTGTATACCCAATCAAATTATTTTTTATTTTAAAATATACTAGGTAATATTTAAAATATTCTAGTGTAATATTTTTTATTTTTTAAAATTTATTTTCAACATTAACACATCAAAACAATTTAAAAAACATAAAAAAATAATTTAAAATAAATTTTCTTTTTATTAAAAAGTAAACGGTTGTTTTGAATCGTTTTTAATTTGGATTGTTTTTTTTTTAAAAAAAGACATTTAACGTCTTCGAATTGCTTTACACTACCGATTTTATTAATGCTATTAACCCGGAAGCAGCGGCGCTAGATATATATCTTGCTGGTGGCGTTAAAGTTTTTTAATGAATGTGTGGATTATTGTGTTAAATATCTTGAGGCTGTGCGTGGAGTGAAGAGGAAGAGAAGCGCGTGCTTAATTTAATTTCTTTTCCACGCGATGAGGAATCTCAACCGCCATAAACTTTCATGGTCTATTATAATCTCAAGAGATCTAAGTTCACACGTTCACTTTATTTTTGTGGCAGCTTCCTTGATTATTTTCAACAATATCATCTAATTTCAGTTACAATCAGGTGTAAAATTCAAAAAAGAGATTAATCATGATAAAGAAAATTAATTATTAATTTAATCAAACCCATCCACATTACGAATTTTTTATTTGTATAGTTCAAGGGGCATGATTTTCTGGTTTTTTAATGTATTTTTGTGCGAACACTGGGGTAATAGTAATTCTGCTGACCTTAAACTACATTTAAGACAACCTTAATTGGGGTTTGGGATTTGGAATCTCGTGTTTAATCTATAGTTTTCAATACCGTTCCGATTGCCTTCTAGTTTTTCTATCGGAACGGAATGTTCCGGTTTCGGAGCGTTTCGGGGTTGTATTGTTCATATATAATTAATTACATGTATAAAAAATAAAATATTAATTTAACAAGCATAATTAAAATTCAAGATAAATTAACTTTAAATTATACAATATAAACACAAAGTCAAACAAATATAATCTCAAAATTATAAAAAAATCACAAGTTAATCAAAATAAATAGGATTTCAAGGCCAGAATTTCCGGAACGGACCGAAATTAAAACCGAGACAAAAATGACATTGTTTCATCTCGGTTTTTTCAAACAAAACGGAACGTTCGGGCCATTTCAGACGAAACGAAACTGAATTGACAACTATGATTTAATCATAACTGGTGCCCATGTACGTTTCTTACTGGGAACCAAATTTATGGGCAAGGAGGTTTTGCCCGAAGAACCTTACATTTAAGAAGTAAGCTATTTGATTTCAATGACTGAGGTTGCAGCGGTCTTGTTCATGATTTTTTACCTTGAAGGTATTGTTCAAAGAATGTTATGTTAGAACCATCCAATAGTAGGTGGCTCAATTGTAATAAATTAAAATTAAGAGATTTGTTCTCATGTGATCTCAAATTATGATGGTTATTAGAAGTTTATATGATCGTTAACTTCAGGGATTGTGATATTAATTGAAATACACGCAAGTTAGTCCAAAGACCCATATTGATAAAAAAAATGTTTGTTGGGCATGTTTATAATAGATATTGCCCAATTAAGAAGTTTTTTCTCAAAACAACATTTGATTTTTTAAAATAAATATCTTATTTGTTTTTATCTAGATTATTAATTTATTTTATCCTATTTCTTTTTAGTATTATTAGTTTTTTTAGTTAATATGATTATTTTTCTAATTTTATTTTTCCTATTTAAAACTACTTTTTAATGTAAAAAGTTAAAACTAACTAAATAAAAACTCGATATTTTCGATATTTTCTTATAACTATTACATGTTTAAAACAATTTTAATTTTTAACATATTGTTATTATTATTTACTCCCAAATATTCAAATATATCAGAAATTGACTTGTTCAACTTGTATTTACCGGTTAAGTTTCAACGACAATGATAAAAAAAAAAAAGACAACACGTGTCACTAATTCACAGTGAAGGCAAAGGCGCGAAGAACCCTAGCAGTCCTCTTCTAAGTTCTAACATGCAAATGTAAGGAGATGATAAAAGTCGAGGATCACGGATCATGACGCTACAGCACTGAGAGCTGTAATTGTAAGCCACAGATGATTTAACTGGTCTAGTAGAACAACAGAAGACAAGCAAGACCAGTGCCAAGACAAGAAGGAAGTCGAGTCACAGTCTGGCATTATATTTTAAAAGAAAATTAAATTAAATTTTTTTATATTAAATTAACTTTTTTGATATTTTTAAATATCAAAAATAATTTTTAACCAATAAAAAATAAAAAAAATAATTAACATTTCTTACTATGTATTCTTTTATTTTTCTAAAATATAAAGAATCCAAGACAATTAATGGAAAAAAGAACTCAAGGGTAGAGTTGTAAAAATCCAATAGATTAAATTAAGAGTCATAAACATTAAATACATATAAATATAAATTTATAACAAAAATATCATTTTAATATACTTTTAAATAAAAATACTTTAAAAAACATCATTAATCATACTTTTAAACGACAATTAAAATCACGCAGCAAGGGATAATCTCTGCCCAGTACCAAAATTTGACAGACAGTCTTACAGGTAGGAAAAGGAAAGATCAAACAACTTCCAAGCTCACAAGAGGCACACCCACCACACACACACACACCCCCTGCATTAAATACATGAACAGACCGACTCAAAACGCGATCCAGTCGGGAAAATCTCGTGGAGTTTCCGATGTCGCAGGATGTAATAATTGCCCTTTTATTTTCGATGCGAGGCTTAGCCCCAGAAGACCAGCGACGCTGATGTATTACCTGCATCTAGTTGCAATAGTGAGAAATCCTTATTCACAATCAGGATTCAGGGCATGTCAGAAACGCCCAGAGTTAGCTGCGTTTGGGTTGCAGGTAGAGGAATGAAATGCTAAAATTTCCGATTGGCAAAAACTGTTTGTTATGGTAATCGCCTTCTAAAGTTGCGGGTGGTGCCCTGGTAGGTTCGTACCAGCAAGCCCACACCTATCCCAATTCCAACGCAAACGCTTAGGCCAATGCCAACACCCACTCTAACACCAGCATTGAACCATGACATCTCACCATCTTCACCGTCCATATATTCTGTTCCCGGGTAAAGGCGGTAGGCTTCATTCTCCGGCCTGTAATCTGAGTATTCAGATAACTGCAGAATTTACAAGGTAAATTAAAAGCAGACTAAAACAAAGGAATTCATATCACAACTGCAGCTACAACGCAGTACTGGTTCTAGCATGCCAGCAATCGCACATGCACAGGACAGCCCAGAAAGTGCAAGGTAAATGAAGCTACCAATGGCCTGGTTAACCCTGACTATTTCTGGATTGAGAATTGCACTGAATACTGTCATCAGAGGAAGCTATAAAACTTTAAACAATCATTTTGTTCTCAAGATCCATTAAATTTTCTAAGAAACCAGCAAATCTTTATGCATAATTATCATCTGAAGATAGATAGCATTTGAAGCTTATGAAGAAACCTCAATGCTATAAGAGGGAGAGATATTGCACTAACAGATTTAACTTGAATCAATAGTTTAGGATTTTTACTCTTCAATCTAGAAATATTCACACATTTTTCATGTTGTTGTAGCAGGTCATTTAAGCAAAAACATAGAAAACAAAACGGGGTTGTATTGTACTATTCTCTAGCTTGCAAAACACATGCTAGAATCATATCTTTGCATGTCAGTAGAATGGCTTGAATAGAGTGAAAAGTGTCAAAAGAACTATCTCAACCCAAAAGTTTCAAGTTGTTAAGTGACATACTAAGATATGATTTATATTATTATTTTAATACATCGAGAAAAAGCAAACTCATGGTTGTTTCGTCATTAAAACTCTAATATCATATTAAATAACCATTTCAACTTAGGAGCTTAAGTTGTTAGATGTTGTTTCTAGACATGATTTATGTTGTTCTCTAACAAAGAGGACTAAGAACTTGCAAAGATGGAAACAGGGCAAAAACAAAACAGAACTAAACATTCAGAAAGCAAGACACAGTTTTCCAAGGAATCCAAGATGAAACTAAGGTGTACCTGTAAAGGAAGCCTGAAAGGGGCTTTGTCCGGGCTTTCAGTTGCCTCGTATTCTGGTATGGAATCTAACATCCCCTTTCTCATTTGCTTCTTACAAAAACCAAGCTGCAATGTCTCTGTTAAGATAATTGGAGTGCCTGAGAAAGATCCTGTAACATAGACCTCAATTGTAGGCACCTCTGAATCTGGACCTGTAAATTGTTTAGCCTTCAGGAAGCCGTTGCCTATTGTTATGTCTGATTCACAATTCATGCTCCACCTCTGGTCATGGTTCCTTGATTCCCCTACAGAACCATTGCTACAACACAATTCTAGAGCACCAGACAACATGAGGACATCCTTATCAAAAACTTCAAATCTCACACTCCCAGTCATCCTTATACTATCGGTGCTGACAAATGTTGCCTCTTCAGATTTCTTATCCAATCTATCCCTCCTAAGAGTGGTTGATGCACCATCAGAATTGATAGAAGTTCTAACACCATTTAGTTCAAGAAGGGTATCAGGATTTAATGGAATATGGTTCACAGAAAGATGCTCTGGAGTCGAGTCATCAATCTCACACTTGCTGATTCGGATGTAGAATACTCTTAAATCAAGCCAAGGTAATGATCTGTGTTGATAAGGAGTTGGCCTAACAACTGTATGGCCATTTTCTCTGAGCCCGTTTCCATTAGAAGTTTCATAAGAATTCTCCATGAACATAAAGAAATCAATCGTCCTCCTAAATAAAAATCTTCCACCTTGACTCTGTTGCTAACACCAATTTCATTTCGGAGGAATAACAAATGACCTGTGGACATGACCAAAAAGTGAATCCATAGCAATTCAATCAACATAAGTTGGAGTTTGGACATAGCCTATGAATAAAAGTCCATTTGAAAAATCGAGAAGTTCAAAGACAGACAGAACACCTGAAAAGTATCCGGAGAGAAGAAGCCAAACCAAACAGTAAATGAAACCTCGTGAGAATCGAGAAAGAAGGCTTTAACAGACCAGCCTGAACCATACACCAATCCTTTCTACTTCCTGCAAGAAATGAAGGCAATTTAATAAAAAGTAAATCCCAAATAAGGATACCTTAAATACGCTGAAGAAACTAAAGGATAGAGAGATAAGAAGATGAACAAATAAACAAGAGAAAAGTCCAAAGACTGGATGCTGAAACACAATAAATTACGGAACTCCACCAGGAAAGAAAGAAAAATACTACTGAATGCTAAAGCTGAACTAACGGTTCTTTCTCCAAGCCGATCAAGACCTAATGTAAAGTACAAATCACACATCAATGAAACTCACCTAAAAACCAATCACACCTAAAAACTAATCACAGAGAAACCATACCAGGTATACCAGAGAAATGAAACGGAACACTGACACTGAAGAAGATTAAACCTTTTTAAAATTGTAACAGGAACGGAAATAAATCACAGCAGATTCCAAGAAACTGGACGGCATAGAAGACAAATTATGCAAGTCTTACAAGCAGACAAATCCCTCTCCCTCTCTCTCTCTCTCTGCATCCAATCAAAAATAAAAGAAATACTATAATTTGTTTAAAGAATTGTTTAATAGCAAAAAATACTCACCGCACTAGTATCTCCAAGACTCAAGTCTTTTGTTTCTCTCTCAGGGGCCTCCACAATCCAATGATTTCGAATTCAAGGCCTCTGAGAACACTTTTCTCTCCTCCAATATAACAGAAACACGGCTTCTGATTTGCTAGAGAGCAACAACCCTCCTAGCCATGTAAAAACTAATTTTCTAAACAAAAAAAAACAGAGCACAAAACTCCACAAACAACCTGGAATTACTTGCAATTTACTTGATCTACAGTTAATGGAACGACAAATAAGGAACGACCCAATTCATCAAATTCAACCAACAAAAATAGACTGCCTTTGACTTGAATTATAGTTGATTGTTGATGGAATTGAAAAGTAAAGAGCAGCTGATCAAAAAGAAAACTTTCAAATATTGTATGGTTAAGTACGATTTTATGGGTAGAATAAAAAAACAAAGAACAACCCTGACAATCAAATTCAACGAACAAGAAAGGGCTGTTCTTCGATTTGATTTTTAGATAATCACTGCCAGTTGATCAGATAGAAAAAGCAAAGCACTGCACAAGCAGCAGTGGCAAATTCTAGGTGGTTGCAGTTGAGTCCTTGTTTTTTTTTTTTTAATTCTTTGTTAAGGTTATCGTTATACTGTAAGAGGAAGAGTGGGGCCACTCTGTATCTGATATTTTTCTGATCTTATCCAAGAAAGAGAGAAAGAGAGTCGGCTCACAAGGCCGCAGTCAGTGAAAGGGATTTGCCGTTTTGCCTCTTTTGTACTTAAGTCCATATTTAAGATTTGTGAATCTTACGGGTCCTGTCTGTGGCACCTTCTGCTTCTATCTTCACTTTTTTTTTTTTTATCCCACGAGATGCATGGATTACTTGATTAATGAGATTCATCTTTAAATTACAGTTTGATAAAATCATAATTAAGCGTTCCATAGCATTATTTAAAAAAAATGAAGTTTGATGTTCAAATGTTTAGTTTAGCAAAGTGCAAAACTAGTTTTAATTTTTCAAATTCATTCAACATTAGAGAGATTTTTCATAATTAAACCTATAAATTGAATAATCTATATTAACAAGTCAAACCGTGAACTCAGTTATGAACTTCACCGAGATTATTATATATTTATTATTTAAATGTATGACGACAAAAATAAACAATCACAAAATCAAACATTAAACTAATAGCAAGATATCTTTCTAAGATTATAATAACTTTATAAAAAATGAAATGAAACTAATTATAAAACTATATTATCAATTAAACCAATATATATAAATAAGTAAGAAAAGAGTTAAACTATCTAGACCTACAAACCATATCAACCTACCAAAACCGTTAACAAGTACATGAACTTTATAAAGTCTAACAACATGATTTTTTTTCAAAACTATTTTTTTAGCTATATGAGAAAAAAAATAGATGATAACAAAGTCAATTTCAATTGTATTATATAAAATAAAACAAAACCAATTATAAAACTAAATTCTCAACTAACTCAATATGATGAACTAGTCCATCAACTTTATAAAGTTTAATACCATGTTTTTTTTTTCAAAACTATTATTTTAATTATATGAAAAATAATAGATGATAACCAAATCAATTTCAATTAAAAAAATAACAAAAACACTACTAAATCTATAAATCGAGATAACTTAGATTACCCTAGCAAACTCACAAATTACTTTAACCCTAGATATAAACAAATATATATTTATTACAAAGTATGATAATCAATCACTAGTATTGAAAAAGATAAAATAGATAAACATCTTTAAGCAAAAAAACAAAAATACAAGAAAAAAACAATATTATTATTGTAGTTCACGTTAAGTTAATACACCCTTTAGCTTCTCTAATAACAGCATCCTCGAGCTACTCTGTCATCTAGATAACATGAAAACAAAAGCAGCGCACGTCTGCGCCTAATTTTAACTTTTTATAAGCCAGCGCATGTTTCTCAATTGCATGTCACGAAGGGGGTTAATGTGTTTTTTTGTTAGAAAGTGTAATTCACGCAAGATTTAATAGACCCAACATTTCAGTCTTAAAAGCAGCGTTAAGGCAGCGCATGGTCTCTATTACCTTCAAAAGCAGAGAAATGAAATTTAAAAAATAACAGTTGAATAAGTGGACTTGGTCCGATTTTCATCGCGAACCTCTAATTCTCAAACGACGCAGTGTTGTTTGTCGTCCCTTTTTTACTTGCAGTTCACGCAGCATTTTGCACCCTCGATCAACAGAGTCACCCACTCGCTTAAAAAACAACAGCTGAATAAGTGGCCTTGGTCTGATTTTCAACACCTCTGATTCTCAAGCGACTCAGCGTTGTTTGCCGTCCCTTTTTTACTTGCAATTCACACAGCATTTTGCACCCTCGATCAACAACGTCAGTCACTCGCTGTCACCTTACAATGACAACGCCAAGCAACCGATCACGCACCCCAATCCATAGTGGATCTGGGTGTGTGTAAACAGTAATAAATAGTAAATGTGCGATGCCTTTTAGTTTTTTTTGTTAATAATTAAATAAAAACAGTATGATAATCCACTGCCTTGGCATTTCACGTGAAGACACATGGGGAGTGCGAAAACAATTCCGTATCTCATGCTTCATATCCATCTTTATCATAGCAGCATTACCGTTCCCTTGCAAGAGGAAGCTGGCATGGCAACACGTTGGCTGGAATGAATGGTAACTTAACCATTGTTCATGAACTTGGATCTCCATACACCTCATACAAACTCATTACCTCAAACGAACTCACCAACATAACCGTCATATATAATATTATATTTAAAAGTGTTTTTTTTTTCAAAAATATATTATTTTTTTGAAAAAAATCATTTTTATCATTGGATATAAAAAAAACTAAAAAAATATAATTTAAATAAAAAAATTCAGTTTTTTTAAAAAACATTTTTGAAACATAGTATAACAAGGCCTAAAAATCCGAAATTGAGGAGATATCATGCTAAACGAACTCACTACCATTGCTAACGTCTCAACGTTTTAAGAGAAACTTGTAATTTCTTGTAGTATTACTTATTTCTCAACAGGGGTCACAATCAACCAACTGGGATCACAAATTTTAAAAAAGAATTCCTCATTTCATTCACAATTTGATAATGTATTGGAAAAGGACAACATGTTTCCTAAACATACTGTGCAATGCCTACTGATTGAGAAATATCATCCAATTACTCCAATGGCAGTAGGGTGTAAAACGTAGAAAACAAGTTATAATTTCCAAGATAATCTATTTCAAAGCAGATGTTTTTCCATTCAGTTAAGTTATCAAGTTACAAACTCTTGAGATTGACAAATTCATGCATCCCAGACCAAAAGATGCATGGAAATGTAGTGCATATGAAATAAACTCTCGAACATCAACTACTGCGAGAGAGATGTCAGACATATAAACGATATTGTAACAAATTACGTCTATCGGTGTGATTACTGTATGCAAGTCATCCTTCCGTTCAGAGTAAAAGGCCAACACAGCATAAAATGATAAATCAATACAGCTTCTGGATGGATGCTAGCTAGGTTATATACATCGAATCACAATCCTAAGAATTCCATCGAAAATAGCGGTTTCTCCACAGTAGTCAACCAGCACGTTTTGATGTACAATGATGCTGATGATCTGTCATGTCTTGATTTTTTGAGGAAACATGCGTACGCCAACTGATCTAGTGTTTTGTCCACGATTCAAAGCATTTGATTTCCGTGTTATTTTTGGTCAACAACACAATTCACATTTTCACACAAACGAATACGGCAAAAAATGGAGAGAGACAAATGCCAAGTACATTGACACCCATCATCCTCTTCAATTCAGCCAGCCATCAACACATGATAGGGGTTAAAACCATGTTTTTACACGGGAGGGTCATGCATATGCTTGTGTGAACAGAAAACGCAGGAGGGTGAACATGCACTAGGTTCAGAACATGAATCGCTCCAATCAAGCCAGCTCAAGCACATAATGAGGTGAACAGGTGCTACTTGGAAATTAGAAAACCAAACCTCTGTTTTGTGAGAGATGATAACACCACCAGTATTACATCAGCCCCACAGAGTAAATGATCCTGGCCAAGAGATGACTTACATCAAGCAATAGCCACGAATGGAAATGAAATGTCAAAAAGAACAAACAACATCAGGTGAAGAAAAATTGCCCAAATGCAATGGTTTGGAATGACCCAAGACTTGTCACCGAGGAACTGCAAAATCTAGGAAATGCCAGCGAAAAAAGAGAGGTCAGTAGCTGGATGGATGTAAAAACCAAAAAAAAATTTGTTCAGCAACAGGAAACTTAAAACATGTCGAGAAAACAAATGTGGAACATGGAATACTACAAGTTAATTGGGCAACAGAGGGGAACATGGAATACTACAACTTAATTGGGAAAAAGAGGGGAACATGACAATAAGAATTCAACACACGAGTCAATGAGGATAAAAAATATAACCATCTGTACTGCCCCGATTTCATTATTCATCTAATGAATTGATTTATATTTTTGGTGACGAGAACATAAGGATTGACACTTCCTATACACAAGCATAAGTTGCATGCTGCAGCCCCCACAGCAGAACCACAGCATATGAAGCTGGACTTTCCCTATCGCTGAAATCGCTGCTAGGGCACATGATGTTGCTGCTTTGGCATTGAGGGGTAGGTCTGCTTGCTTGAATTTTGCGGATTCTGCTTGGAGGTTGCTGGTTCCGGCTTCTAGTGAAGCTAAGGATATTCAGAAGGCTGCAGCGGAGGCTTTTCAGCCGGAGGGCTGTGTGGGAGGTGAGTTGATGAGGGGAAGAAGGTGGTGGAGACTGCTGCAGAGGCTTAGGAGGAGGTGTTTTATATGGATGATGAGGCTGTTTTTGGAATGCCAGGCTTGCTGGCTAACATGGCTGAAGGGATGTCATTGTGGTGGTGGAGGGGATGGTTGGGGTAACATGGAAGATATTGCCGCTGATATGTCACTGTGGAGTTTTTCTATATAATTAAGTGTTAGTGATAGAGTAATTAAGATGATAATCAATGGTGTCTGTACTTGTATTTTTGACAAGTACAGATACAATGATCAAATATTGTGGCAGATTTGGTTTTCAGGGTTAGAATGGATTGTAGAATTATCATAATTTAAGCTGGTTGTATACATATAATAAGAGAAGAAGGAATTCTACGAAATGCTTGCAAGACCATGTAGGTATTGCACACACAATTAACCCACATCAGTTTCTATAAACGTCCATTTCCTACAACACATCCAAGTAAACAAACACCACTGTTTGTTAATTTTTCTAGAAAGAAGTTAATAATAAAGCAAGTTCTTCCAAGGACATCGAAAAGTCCAGTTCAACGCCATCCTGGTGCCTTCTCGTTGTCTCTGAAGAAGACACCTAATAACAACTATAGAACCCTCGCAGTGCACAAAAATGTTGGGCCTCAACATATATTTGACAAATGACACTACTGACTATACTTAGTATTTCTCAAAATGATAAAAACAACAATAAACTAAAATGGAAAAAAAAATGAAGATAGAAACTTGAGAAATAAAAACAACTGACCTTGAGAGAGCCAGCTCCAGCAAGAAGAATCAACAGCGATGATAGATTTGAGTCTAGCATTTGCAATTGCATTGTGAAGTGGCATCAGTGACTCCACACTCCCTGGAACTGAAACAACCCTACAATTCAAAGGCAATTACAAAACATTATATTAAAATTATTGAAACAAAATCCATATTGGAATTGAAAAGAGGTATTAATTTGTTCTTTTTCACCTTGAAGAGGCAAGGATAGTTCGTGTTGGTGTTGAAGTGAAAGGAGAAGACATGGATTTTGTGTTTTGTGTTTTCTGAGTTACCGTTTTGGATCGAGATGCAAAGGACCTTGAGGTTGCCGTTATTGCCGATCTGCAAAACGATGTCATTTCTGGTTTAGAGAAGCAGAGAGTAAGTTTGAACTTTGAAGTATCTGCTAATCGACTAGTTTAGTGTAGCAAAACCTTTAATTCTGGTGAGAAAAAAAAGAGTTTTTTTTTTTTTTATCATTTATAGAAACGCAGCGTTTTCGGTGGAAAATAAAACAGCAATGCAGGGTTTTGTTTTCATCCTCATGGTTATCTTGGAATTGAAATCAATAATTATTATAATTTCAAACAAATACTTTTGTTATTTAATTAATTTTTAACTTTGTGAATGTTTATTTTTATTATTATAATTATTATTTTTTAAAAAATATATTATTAATAAACTCATGATTCAAATTGTTTGATAAATTAAATCTAAAATTCGGGTGGATGCAATTTATTATTATTATTTTAATATTAACAAAAATACTATTTTAAAAAAATAAACGAAATTATTTTTTACTTATTATTCAAAATATATTTGAGCTCGTTAAATAAGTAAATTACATCAAATTATTTTTATATAATTTAATTTAAAATTCAAAATAAATACAAGTGATTTTTTTTAAATATTGACACTTTACATAATATTTAATAATAATACAAAAGAATCTCTGTGTTTAAATGTGTGTGTGTTTATTTATTTAACAAAAATGGTTCAACCCGCCCGCATTAACGGGTCAAGTAAACTATTCTGAATAACGTGACTTGACTTGAATCGTATTCTCCAATTTATCAGGTGGTTTTGTTTGGTTTCCTTTCACTGCTAGCTTCACAAATCGCACCCGAAGGAAAGAAGAAGACCTCGAAATTAATCGTCTTCGCTTTAATCAATGGCTGCGATCTTAGCTCGCAAGTCTCTTTCTGCTCTTCGCGCTCGTCAGCTTGTAAGAATCTTGTTGCCCTAGCTACCTCTTTCTGTTTGGTTGCCTAGAAAATGAAGGAAATAGTAGAATTGCATATTTGATTCTTAAACTTCTAAATACCCGTGACTTGAATCTAATCTTTATTTCTCCTTAATTTTGTTTTCTCAAAGATGGATAATATGAGCTGAAACGCGATGATTTAGGTTATTTGACGAATTGATTTAGGAATATTAATGAATTATATAATTTAATTCCTCTCCCATCTATAAATAGAGTTAAACGAATTGATTTAGGTTAAATAATTTTCGTGGTTGTTTCAGTCATTACCGAAAAATTGCAGAAGCAGATATGGTATTTTATAGTGGAATTGCTATTAAGATGGCAAGATGACACATTGTTGCAGCGGTAGAAATCAACTTATTTTTTTTCAATTTTCAATTTGTGTTTTTGTTAGAATATGCTGAAATTTCAGTTTGTGATTTTTTGTTTACTTGAACTTTTGTATGCATTGAAATTTAAGAGAGAACATAAGCTATTTAAGGCATTCGTGAGGGCATGGAATAGCATCTTGTAGTGAAAAGTTTAGGATGTTTTTCAATATACTTTGAATTGCTGACTGACAGGTGATGAGATTTTGGTTGTATTTCTAAAATAGCTGTTTGTATTTGACTAATGCTGTTGGTGTTGGCCTTGACAGTTTATATTTTCCACGTTTGATTTATGAATCTGAAGGTGGTAGTTGGGTTATAGTAATATTACCTTGCTGTTCTTTCTGGGTCTGTAGGCTGTACCAAGACAAGCATTGCATGGTTCAAACCAACATGTACTGAGATCCAGTGCCCACTTTTTTTCCACCAAAATAGGTTTGCTCTTTTTTCTCTGTTTTATTTGCTTTTAGATATACCGTGTGAGTGGGTGAACTAGCAAAAAAATGTTATTTAGTTTTATATAGTGATACTCACAAATCTAAGTCTGTAAATCATTTGTGTTAAAATTTATTACATGATATACCGAATTTATTTGAGAGGAGAGTGTTTTGGATTATTTTTTTAGAATTTCCTCTGGAGGATGACAAACAATTATTTCTTCTTCAGAGAACATGTAGAGATTCTAGTCCAAAAGTAACTGCCTACATCTTTAATGGGACCTTTCTTACCTTTACAGTGTGTTTATACTTTGTTTAAGTTATTGTACTTTTATGTAATTTTTCTTCTCTGTTACTGTAGAAGATGAAGAAAGAAACGAGCTTTCAAAGGAGATTTCAAAGGACTGGAGTTCTGGTAATATATACATCCTTGGAGTTTGTGTTTTGAATTCTTTTTACCTTCATTTTTTTTTCCTGATACAACAAGAGGTCCTATTGTTCTGACTAATACAGTATTTGAGCGAAGCATTAACACTCTCTTCCTTACTGAAATGGTCCGTGGTTTGTCGTTGACTCTCAAGTACTTCTTTGAGCCAAAAGTTACTGTAAGTGTCTCCCCATACACAATCAGATATTAGAGCATCTCCAATAGGAGAGTCGAAAGAAGAGCCATTCCTACATTTTTATTAAAAAAAACCAAAAGCATAAAATAAATTATTTAAAAATTCTTTCTTTTATCTCCACAACTTTTCTCAAAAGATCCAAAACTATTAATAATAAATATATTAAAAGACAAACGGGTTGTTAAAATGATTTTTTTTTTCACTGGAGTGCATATAAGCAAAATAATCATATTTAAACTATTTAAAAAGTTACATCAATAATTTCCATTCCTACATTTTTATTAAAAAGCCAAAAGCATATATTAAATTATTTAAAAATTATTTCTTTTATCTCCACAACTTTTCTCAATGATTTTTCTCAAAAGATCCAAAACTATCAATAATAAATATATTAAAAGACAAACGGGTTGTTAAAATGATTTTTTTTCGTTGGAGTGCATATAAGCAAAATAATCATATTTAAACTATTTAAAAAGTTATATCAATAATTTGGCTCTTCTAAATGATTTTTGCAATTGGAGATGCTCATATAATGTGACAATGGTGAGTGATGATAGCAGAAATATCTTCTCTTGTGCAGATCAATTATCCATTTGAGAAAGGTCCTTTGAGCCCTCGTTTTCGTGGTGAGCATGCACTCCGGCGATATCCTACAGGGGAGGAGCGTTGTATTGCCTGCAAACTCTGTGAAGCTGTAAGGCTTCGAGATTCATCGCACCCCCTTGAACAATTCTGTTTGTTGTGTGTGTGTGTTTTTTTTAAAAAAAGAAGGAATTTACATTGTTAGTTTCAAACTCTCATATTACATTCAGCCCCTAGTTAAATCACTCTCGAGTTGGAGACCATGGTGCTGAATCACCTCAAAACTTGATAAAATTGTTCTTTTTATTATTATTATTATTATTGTGTGATCCCATCGGGCCTATGGAGAACTTGGAAATGGTTTTCACATATTTGCCACTCCACTTAATTTTATCAGAAATAGTACTGCAGTATATAAGCTGAGACAACTTTTATATGTATGCCTGTACTGTTTTTTTCGGCTGTCCTTTCTGCATTTCTAGGTTTATATTCTCTGTAATTTAATGATTTGATCTCTAGTTGTGAAATTCCAAGTTGACTGCTTTCTATGATAAACACTCATCATAAGAAATTACCATTACCAGCGGGAAAACTGGCTGGTAGTTTCTCAATTTGTATTACTGTTTGCCGCTTACCTTTATTTTCTTTTTCCCTGAGTGTATGCATTTTTGTCCTGGGTAATATTTTTTGAGATCCTGATTTCTGCTTTTATCTGAGAAAGTAGCAGCGCCAGTCATTTCTATCTATACCATCTTAATCTCTACATGCTGCTACCATCTCTCAGTTCATATGGTCGTGTTATTTGCATATAGTGTTTTTCTCACAATGTCTGGTTGGTTGCCAGATTTGTCCTGCACAAGCAATCACCATAGAGGCTGAGGAGCGAGAAGATGGAAGCCGTAGGACTACTAGGTAAGAGGTTCATCATTGTTTCTTTGTTCCTCGCTGTTTTCTCCTTCTCTGCCCCTGTCTTGACCTTTCTCCCAACTCTGGGTTTGACAGGTATGATATAGACATGACGAAATGCATCTATTGTGGATTTTGCCAAGAGGCATGCCCTGTTGATGCCATTGTTGAAGGGCCCAACTTTGAATTTTCAACAGAGACTCATGAGGTTATATCCCTTTCAACATGAGCCTACTTTGACTGATCAAAGAATTTATTCCTAAAATTCATCGTTGCTGCAGGAACTCTTGTACGACAAAGAAAAGCTACTTGAGAATGGAGACCGCTGGGAGACTGAGATTGCAGAGAACCTCAGATCCGAGAGCCTTTACCGTTAAAATGTTTTTCGCTGGATGGGACACGCCTGAAAAAAATAAAGAGATCTGTATATGGGTCTAGAAGATATTTGTATTCCAATTTTTGTCATTTGGTAAATGTTTCTTATCACATTCTCTTCTTCCGCAACATGTTAAAATGTAACATGACAGGTAAGGGACTCGAGATGCAGCTTCAACTTTTCCATGTTTGTAGAACATTTGGTTTTATGGAATGCGCAGAAAACATGGCAATCTATTTGAACTTCATTTCTAGTCGATTGCTTTCTGTCTGTGACTCACAGGGGCAGTGCAAGTGGAGGCGGACTCTCGATTAGTTGCTCTTGCATAAAAAGGAGATCTGGGAAGTTTAATTAAACGTATCACTTGACTTGTCCATAGCGATTGAGTTGTGCATGTCATTCATGTGTATAGATATAGAGAAGCAAATAATGTGCAGATGGAATAACGAGTTTAGGTGCTAGCTTGAATCGTGAGGTAGTTATCTCAAAGAGCCTAGAGGCTCTCTTATCACGAGTTTATATATATATATATATATATATATATATATATAAATCGAGATATTCTCAAGATAATTTGTGGAGATTAAGGTTTTTCTTCTTGTTGTGTTTATGAATGCACTGCTGTGTCAGTTTTGTGTATTTGCATGCATAAATTACCATAAAACAATGTTCAAACTCAAGAAATAAACAAAACTGGAGAAAATGAAACCTCCTATCCCTTGGAATTACTATTTTAACATTTAGTTTTAACTCGTAGCATCCTCACTCCTCAAAAGACAATATTAGATCATTTTTATGAAATGTTTTTATCTCTAATTATTGTTATCATACATTTTTTTTCTTATAAAAATAGCCTCTAAACCATTACTTAGAAGTGTTAAAAAAACATCACCCATTTGTCATTTATGACTACATGTCGAAACTTGTAGATACATATCATTTTTTTTTATTTTTCTGTCAAAATCAAATAAATTAATGAAAAAGGAGCAAGAACTCGGGATGAAAATTTAACTTGATCTCGATGGATATCAACTCAAATTAGGTAGAATTTTGTTAGATTCGATGAATAATAGGTATAGCATGCATGTTATCAAACATAACTTAAAACCCGCTCAAACCTAACCTGAAATATATATTTAAATTATATCAACATACTTTATAATATTCATATTCTTTATACATGGTTTATTGTTGATATAAAATACATAATTGTTATTATTTATCATCTATTATGCATATACATACTTCAAATATATATATTAAATATTTTAGTTTTTGTTCATTAATAAATAATAGTATAAAAAATCAAAAACCAATGAATAATTTATAAATATGTATATTTACTACATAATAAATAATAAAAATACATAAATATAAAAAAAATCCTACCTTCAATAACCATTATCGTCCTTGTAAGAACCCATCAGCGGGCCTCGGGAAAAATCCATCATCAAGGCCCAAACACAAAACTTAAAAAGCCCGGTCTCCTTACCACAGCATATCGGCTCCATCCTTACTCGTTCCCCCATATAATAAAATAATAATTAAAAAAAATACGAGGTGGAAATGGAATGCGTAGCGGTATAATAAAAAAAATCCAAGCCCCTTTAAAACCCACAACGCAACAGGAAGATTGAAGCTAATGGCGGTATTAATTAGCGATTCAAGCAACGCACATGCATATACACATCAGAGAACAAATGGGGTATACATACATGTAATGAGCAACTGAAGTTAATCTAAGTTTTTTTCTGAATCCCCACTTCCAAGAGAATTGAAATTAAACAGCGTTTTTGGAGAGCTGGAAACAACATTCTCAGTTTCAGGAAACAGAACATCTGTCTCCTCTTCTGAAGAGTCGGCATCAGATACTTGAGAATTATCACCCATCAAACCAGACTCAAATTTTCGACGCCTTTCCACAGCAGACTCGACCTTCTTCTGAAACTCTTCGTCTGTGGAAGCTAGCATGTACCGCAGTTTAAAATTAATTCGATTCTCTACCAGAACCTTGTGCCTTGGAATTATTCGTTCATCGAGAGAATAGCTGAAGAACCTGAAGATCATATCACTAGCGATCAGCAACAAAGGTTCAGGGGAAGGGGAGTGAAATAAAGGGCCAGCATGTTTTTATTTGGTGAAAAAGTTCTCTAGATAATCCAGCAATAACTTGGACTGGTTGGGATATTTATGAAGCCTTTTAGAGTTGAGAACTAACACCTGAGTGATTCATCTTGACTTACAGCAAGCCTCTAAATGAAACTAGTTAGTTTTGGTAGAGGTATTTACCTTGGAAACTCAATGAGATCCTGCAAAGGCCGCACCATAGTTCGCCTCAAGTACTTGTACTTTGGACGGAGGAGATCTATATTGTACCGCAGTAGCATGGGAAAATCAGCAATCATCTCACCCAATTGTCGATGGCGTATGCCAAGTGAGAGGAGGTATTTCAGATTGATCTCAAGCTTATTCACTATGTTGCATCCCAAGAGCTCAGGTCCCAGAGCTATAGTCTTTGCGATATTTCTCTCACTGACACCAGCTTTTGTCATCAAGAATATGACCTGCATGTTACTCCAACTTTCAGTAAAAAAACGTCCAGCTTTACTTGCATTGAAAAGTGAGATGATAACTAGACAAAAAGAAATGTATATACATTTGTACAATGAAAAAATAGTATCTCCTTAAGGGGAAAAGGGCGGGGTTCTTAAATAATGAAATACTTCATGCAGGATATGATAAGAAATAGAACAAACCACTGGCCGGATTTTCTTGTAAAGGCTGTATGTTAACAACGGAGGAAACTTTACAAGCATGTTGCCAATAGCATCATCTCGAATGCCTATATCCTGAAAAAATTGTACCTTCACAACGAACAGCAACATCATTTCAATTCATTAGACACAGCAGCAGCAAGACTAGCATAATTTCATCAATATATCACTCGTGTTCAGAAGTTTATCGTTCTGGCGATCCAGAAACAATTACTACACATTAGCACAATGCGAAAAAATGAGATTAGCAGGATGAAATCCAAATCAAAGGAATTCAACTGGATTGAATGAGCATGAAAGAATGGGTAGTTGTGAACCTTTGGCGCTATGGTTTGCTCCAAATCAACACAGAAAACCATTGGTTTAATGACAAGCATTCTCTTCATACCATCACGTGAAATCCCAAGGTAGTATAAATACTTAACAAGAGGCTTCCATCTTTCTTCAATGGAACAACCCATCAACTGTGGCTTAAATGCTAGTAATCTCCCAACATCTTCATTGCTGAGGCCAAACTCCTTCAGATAATTAACCTGAATGTACAACATCATCCACTTTATCATAATATTTATTGCTAGAAGGATTTTCAAAAAAATACATCATTGAGGCAGTGCTTGCTGCATCTTAATGGTTAACTCATTGGCAATCAACTTGAGCTATCCCAAGAAGCGAAATGAGATTCTAAAATCCTGCAATATTGTAAATTTCATAATAATGCAGTTACCTTTTGGTTCATCTCTTCCAAGGTAAAGTATCCAAGTACCCTGGGATAATCAAAGACCATTGTGCCGAAATCCCTCTCATTCATACCCATATCCAAAAAGAACCCCACTCGAGTTTTCACTTCTTCCATGCTACAACACAACAATTGAGGACATCGACTCATTACATAACCCATCCAATCCATTCTCACTCCATTGCTCTCTAAATACCAAACAATTTCATCCAATTCTTCAATAGGCCGTTCCAAAATATTTTCTCCTGCCTTTGTGAGCACGGAACCAAGAAATTCCCCCTTCACATGAATTGATTTCAACCACTCAGTAACACGTCTAATGGACTCAACATTTCCTCTTGACATGCAAATAAGCTTAGCAATCCTAGGATATGACACTGCATTGTGTTTCAGCCACCTATAGAATTCATCAATCACAACTAACACATTAAAAATCAGATTGAACAACGACCACAAATTTATAAAAATGAACTGGGAAAATTATCCAAGCACGAAGTGAGATGCAACTTACTGAAATCCACGATAATGAAGGGAAAAGAACATTATCTCAATCTCTAGAAATAAATTCGAGTTATTATAACATGCATATAAATCCAAGTTTTTAACTTTAACATTTAATAAAAAAGCAAACCTTCTCATAAACCGATAGTTAGTAATTCACAAAATCAAACTGATCAAATAAATAGTAACTGACTCTAAACTCAATAAAAGCAATGCTTCACAACCATTGAATTCTCAATATACCTTATATGTGGTACGACATTCAACTCCTCAATAACCCTTCTAGCTCTATCATTAAAACTCAAAAACTTAAATTCATCCATTCTCTTCATTGCAGCAGCCTTTATCATGATAAAATCAACAAAATCATCCAATCTATTAACCAAATTCGTCGAATACGTAATCCCAAACTTCCCTTTCTTCCTCATTGCTTGTTTGAAAATCTCAGCTGTCACCTTCCTACGTATCTCAATAGCTTTCACCACCATTTCTTCGTCAAAATCATCATCGTTTTCACTGTTATATCCATCTTCTCTTTGGTTTCTGAAAAGGGTTTGTAAGGGAGAGTCTAAAGATTCTGCTTTTGTTGGAAAAACTGAGCCTGGGAATCGTGGGATTCTTCTTTTAGTTGCGAGAGTTAGTTCTTGAAGTTTAACTCTCTCTTCTGGTGTAATTACATCCTGTGAAGTTTCAATCTTGTTTTGGGTCTGGTTTGGCGATTTTAGGAGATGGGTGAAGCGAGAGATGGATTTGGAGTTATGGGTCCTGAGGATCGGTTTGTCATTGGTCGTTATTGTTGTGGTGGTGGCAGGGTTTTGAGGGGTTCGGTCGTGATGGTGGTCGGAAGAGGAGAGTTGGAGAATGGTGGTAGAATTGCGGTTTCTGTGGTGGTGGAAGTGGAGGGGGTGGTGGTGATGTGGACAAGAGAGCATGCTTTTGGGGTGTTGAATTGGAGTGTGTAATGGATAGGGTGGCAAAAATATAATGACGAGGTGGCTAGTTTTTTTCCCAAGCACTAATAAAGCGAAATATCTTACACTTACGGTCCTTGGGGTCCGGACAGTGAATCCAGCAACCCGAATTTAGAACTCGGCAGGACCTCCTTTTTCTACCTTTTCTTCGAGTTTTGTAATAAGGTTGCGCCTTGAGACCGTATTGACAGTAATGGTGATTAACAGCCTAACAGGGGGCTGGTTGGCAGTGGTATTTGGATGCTTCGTTTGTTTGTTCTAACATTCAGGCATCAGTGGACTTCTTTTACACAACCAAACTAAAGAGGTTGAACCAATCTCAACATGAGATTGGGTTTTACCTTGCCTGTCTTTTCTTTTTGAAAACGGTTAAGAATGATGAAATTCTTGGCAATTACACTTTACATTGCACAAAAAAAGACCATGAACAAAAGATCAATTACAGATAAAATGGGAGCTTGTTACAGCTACAAACAAGCTGTCAAAACAATGAATGACCACAATCCCCAGTAACCCCCCCGACTCTTTTCAATCTTCTCAATCCAATAATCATTATGGAAGCCTTGAGATCTCAAAATGGGCACCTCTAACACCCCCAAATATACCAAAATGGGCTTGAGACCTCAATCAACTCCATAAACCATGGACAGCGCACTGGGGGCATCAACAAACAGGTATTCAAATAGGAAGCCTGCTGTATTATTGACAAAGAATTAAGAAAAATTAACATCTCTGCTAATTTTAATCCTGTTTCTCTACATCCTGCTCATCAGATGGTTCAGGGAAAATCTCTCTAGAATGCCATCTATGTGACGATGAATGGTCACCACCATTATTTTGGCCACTATCCTGTGAGTTAAAAGTTCCTGACTTTTTTAAACTACTTCCTCCTGGCCTGGCACTGGTGGCTGCTGGAACGACTGCTGCATCAGATGAGCTGTGACGCCAACTCCCGAATAGAGAAGCATTCCAAGATCTAGAAGATGTTGCTCTAAGCCTTGCAGAGCCGTAATTTTCTTCCCTCACTACCTTCAAAGGATTTTCCAAAGCCATAAGGATGTATCTCATAAGAGGGCGCCTTGAAGGCTTTGGATTGAGGCAAGACCTCGCAACAATGGCCATTGCCCAAACTTCCTCCAACAGATCTTCATCAATGATCAGGGATGGATCCACAATTTTCATTACAAGTCCCTTGTCGTAGATACTAATGTAGGGTAGAATCTGTTCTGAAAATACCTTCAACTGGGCATCACTAGATGCACTGATGCCCAGCTTTCCTGTAACTAACTCGAGTAATACCTTCCCAAAGCAATAAACATCATAGGTACACGTGGTTGTCAATGAACCTGACCATATTCAAGAAAAAAATAGACTTCAGAGACATTAGTCAACTTTAAATTATGCAATATTACAGATAGTCAGAAACAAGAAAAATATCTCAATCCTCCTTGCAAAGATTGTATAAAACTTTTTGACAGTGAGTCAGTACATTACGATTCTAAAACTAACTCATGCTTTTTCTAGGGCCAAATACCATCAACCAGTTTAAGAGCATTGCTATATGAACAGCAATTCTGCATGAGCAAATCGGGTAAAATATGATATCACTGATTATTTTATTCCCTGTTCCAAGGCATGGCAGCACCTTGTTAACCAGAGTTAACAATGAACTACATCAACAACTGAAATACTATTTTACAGTGATAAACAACCCATCTCATAATTCAGCATGGTTAAAAAGGTTCAAGATGGAAGACTTATATGGTCATGAGAATGGATTTAATATTTCATGTTATCTACACCTCAACCTAAAGTTTTTAGTAACGATATGTACATAACATCATAACAAGATATTTAGTTTTGGTGTATGACAAACCCTAGAGCACATAATTTCTTCTAGCTAGATAACATAGAGGAGCCAGGTAATATCATCAAATTTTGGTGATGTTTTACAACTAAAGCTTTACATACCAGAAGTACCTTGCTCCAACGACCTGCACATGATAAAGAAACACTGAAATCACTACCTTGATTATGCAAAAACATGCATATAAATTACAATATAATCCCTCGTTACAGCTTACTGAGGCAACAGTTAGGCAATACCAGGTAACCACAAATAACGAAATAAGATTATATGTTATTAGTGCATCATTGTGAATTTCAAAAGTGCTGTATCATGTATAATCTTGCTTGTGTTTTTCATTCAAAGGATACCAAGACAGTAGTTGAACATGAACCATATAACCATGTCATGTTCAAGACCACGTATATGGTAAACCACACTATGCTAGTGTTTTCACACTTTATACTCTTCTTCTTGACCATACAAGGTGAAAACAAAGAAAGAACTCTCGAGTATTTACTTCTAACCTTTGCGATTATCCCCTAGTCTAAAAATTGAAAAGCTTCCCAAAAGGACAGAAAAACTCACAAGATCCAATGTCCTAAGGTTCAAAAAAATTAGATCATAACTATGGAGCATCTTGTAAATAGTTCATGAAACCCAGGCCAATTAAAGGGGATGCTGCAGAAATAAATAGCAGCAATTTCTGAAACTTTTCCATCAAGAAAGAAAAAAGATCAATAATAGTGGCAGGAAAATTTATCACATCAAATAGTCACAACTAAGGATTTTCCAGCTGCATATAGGAAATAAAAGCGAGAACTATAGGAAGTTATTATTGGCAGAATAGTAACATCATTGCAACTTTTAAGACTATAAACAACCAGAATTAATGCCATTAAAGCATGGAATGTCTCTTGCAATAGTTACTCTTGAAAAAATAAAATTAGAAGTAATTCAATAAGGCCAATTATGGTTAACAGTTAGGTGGGAAAATAAAAAACACAGACTTGTCACCATGACAGAACACAGAATGAGACAACCAAACCCATCACAAGAAACTTTCATGTAGATAACCAAAAGTTAACATGTTATATGCAAGTGAAGATAGCAAGTAATAACAAGACATGATATTTATCCAGGTACGGTTGCAGATTCAAAATGTCCGGACCATGTACAGTGAACTTTTAATACAATACTTACTGAGGCAAACGCAGCAACCTGGTAATCCTGCTATGCTGTGTATCTCCTTCTTGAGTACAGACTTCACTCAGGCTCCCTAACCGTACTTCAAATTTATCATCAAGGAGTATACTGCTTGCTTGAACATCTCTTCAAGAAACCAAAAGAGGACAGTTCAGTAATTGCAGTAATAAGATAATTTCCTGTGATGCAAGCACAATCAAAAAGTAGGAGATGCACTTGCAACACCAAATCAGACCCTGCTTTTAAGCACCTAAACTATCACAAAGGGTCAGGGCATTAGCTTTGCAGCACTGAACTCAGGATTGACATAAAAGCAGATTTATAGTTTACCAATCAATTGTGCCACATAATTAACCTTGGCATTGAACATACAGCTATCTCATGACATTCATTTAATAGGATTTGAAATGTGCTACGATTTGTCCATACTTTATTGAACTTCAACGACTTTATTGGGCACATAACTAGGTGTCTTCCTACATGATGCATGGAAAATCACTCACTGGAACAAAGAGGAAGTTAAGTGTGAACTTGCTGTGATTAACAACAAAATGAAATCACAAAAAGGAAAGTGAACAATCAACAACAAGAAGCGTGTCTTCCGAGTACCTGTGCACAATGGGCGGAGTGCATTCATGATGAAGATATGATAAACCCTCAGCAGCTCCTATTGCAATTTTCAGTCTTGTTATCCAATCTAATGAGTTCAAACCATCTTCTGAATTGATTTTCCTGTACAAGGAGGTTGACAAGTCTCCATTTGGCATATGTTTGTATATCAGGAATTTCTCATTTTCTTTCTCTAGGCAATGTCCCAAAAGGGGAACCAATCTGGGATTTGAAACTTTACTAAAAAAATCCAATTCCAATAAGTACGCTTCCTTCCTATGGGACTGCAGATCGATCTTTTTTATAACCACAGGGATCCCACTTTCTGAGATTCCCTTGTAGAGATCCCCTGAATGGCCATATTTGATGAGGTTCACATCGCTAAAGTCACTGGTTGCTAGGAGAAGCTGCTGATATGTGTACATGTCCCCTAAACTTGAAAAGTCAAATGATACACCAGGAGGTGGTAGACTGCTCCCAGAAGGAACTGGAGTTGCTGGATCAACCCCAACCCCTCTTTGAGTTGCATTCTTTGTCTTACGGATGCAAAAGAGCAGCAGCGCAATCAATATCACCAAAAGCAGTATAAGTACAAATCCTCCAGAAACACTTGCCAATATGATGACCTTTCTGTTGCTCTTCCCTGAATCTTCCCTTGCAGGAGGCTGTGTCGAGTTCGGGAGTCCAAAATCATCCAAAATCAAGCCCTTTTCAGTATAGAAAGATGTACAGTCAAGCAAACTCCTCTGATTTGAGAAATTTCGGAGACAGTTGCTGACAAGAGAAGCATTGTCACTCACATAATCTGGAACCCTGCCTTTAAAATAATTACCTGACAAGTCTACAAAGCTGAACCTTCTCAGCAAAGGTGTAAGGTCTCCATAAAACAAATTCTGGGATGCATTCAATTCTGCAATAGTAGTGTTAGCATTCAAACTAGCATTTGACAGCATACCAGTGAAATTGTTGCCGGAGATATCAAGCAAGCGTAGTCGAGGCATTGACCACAGCACATCAGGGACCGCACCACTAAATCCATTGCTCTTCAACACCACAGTCTGCAACTGACTTGGAACAGGAAACAAATTGACTGGCAAAGAACCACCAAACAAATTGACCCCAATCAGCATTCTCTGCAAATTCCTCAAGCCTCTCAACTCTGCTGGCAATGACCCAGACAGTGAATTAAAGCTCAGATCAAGGTCAACCAAGTTACCAAGGTCACCAAGCTGAGCAGGTATCGAAGACGTTAAGTCATTGCTGGAAAGATTCAAATACTGAAGCTTTGAAAGCATCCCAATACCAGGTGGAACCGAACCGAACAAGAAATTCATAGAAAGATCAAGCGTTGTCAAATTCTGAAGAGAGCCAAATGATACAGGAATAGATCCATTAAGCATATTTGAGGAAAGATCAAGCACTGAAAGTCCTACCAATTGTCCCAAACTCGACGGAATCATACCCGTGAAGTTATTATCATGCAAATAAAGACCAGTCAAACCGGTCAAATTCCCTAAACTCCCCGGAATAGCATTACTTATCAAGCAAGAAGAAAGATCAAGAGCTTGAAGGGAAACAAGTCTTAGACCAAACCAACCAGGAATTGAACCAGGAAGATAAAAACCAGAAGCATTAAATGATTTAAGTCTTGTTAAATTAACAAGGGAATCAACTCTAAATTGTGGGTTTTGAGAACCAATTCTAGTCCTTTTAAACCCTGAGATGTTAATCTCACTAACACTACCATTCTCACATTTGATACCATTCCAAACTGAACATGGATCTACCTTTATTGGCCAGTCCCTGCTTCTTAACCCCAGAGAAGATCTTAGTCCAAGTAAAGCTGCTCTCTCTATTGGTGAAGTAAGCCTCTCTTGTTGTTGTTGCTCGAATGTAGACTCAAAAAACAACACCAAAAGCAAAAACTTTAATGCTAATACAATTTTTTGATCCACCATGGCTTATGGGGATTGAATCTCTAACACAAATACTCTCTTCTTCATATCAAAGATTCAGACTTTACATGTAATAAGCAAAAGTTGGTACAAACAAAAATGTAGGTTTTTTATTTGGCTCTCTCAATGTAAAGTTTGTTTCTTTTTAGTTTTTTCCTCACTAAAAAGAAACATCAAAAGGTGACTCGACTGGAGACACAGACTCTGACCTCAATCACAAGGTTTTGATTCAAAATTTGCTGTTAACCAGTCTGAATCACGCTATCTCTCTGCCATCTCTCTCTTTCTCTTTCTAAATTCCAGCTTCTTCAGTTGAAAAGAGAGAGAAAAGATTAAAAAAGAAGAAGAAAAACATGTAGATATAATATTTCTTTTAAAAAAACAATTAGAAAATTAAAAATGGCTGGTCAAAAAGATACGGTGTGTGGGACTATCACAGTATCTCTCTCTCAATACACTCCGAGCAGTGAAGAAGGAGAATATATAAAGAGAGGGCATAAAAAGGCTTCAGATGTTTTGAGCTTGTAAGCTTTGACAATTCATAAAGCAAAAGATTGATAGGGTTTTGAGTTGATAGTGGCTTGAGCTTTGTGAAAAAGAAGCATGAGCCAGGGCTGAGCTCATGGGTCAGGAATTATGGACCAGTGGTTCAGGTAAATGGTCCGATGGTGCCGAGGTTTATGGTGGATTGATGGTGGTGTGCTTGACCTCCGGTAATCATGCACTTGCCAGCTAGGTTCAAACTACTCTTCCTGGGACCCCCCCGTTATTTAGACAACAAGTACACTGACTGACACAGTACAAGAAATATGTTTCATTTTCTCTCTAGATTTTCTCTCTCTTTAAGAATATAGATGCGTGTAATTATTTATTTACTCTTTTTTTCTAATTTAGGGGAGAAAATAGACGATGAATTTAAGTCATTCGACTGTTCAAGGAAAAATTATTAGAGAAACTTGGTGTAGTTGTGGTGGAAAGCTCGGGGATTTTGTGACATTTAATTATTGTGTTAGTAATTTGATTGAGGTTTTTTAAAAAAATATTTTTGTTTTAGAATATATTAAAATGATATTTTTTATTTTTAAATATTATTTTTAATATCCGCATATGAGAATGATCTAAAAACACTATAAATATTGATTTAATATAAAAATTAAAAAATATATTTTTTAAATAGTACTTTAGCCAAGAATATTTTTTCACGGCTAGAAACAAGGAAATAAAACTTACGGGTTGAGAAACAGACTTTTTTTTTCAAAAAAAAAAATCAATGATTTATTTATTCAGCATATGAGATTTTTTAATTAATGAAGATATTTAATAAAATTAACTAATTATGTTTTAATTTTCTTGCCCATGAATGTTTGCTCGGTAACAAAAAAAAAGTGTTTTTCAAAGTATTATTTTATGGTAAAAATCAAGAAAAGTTTGAAAAATAAAAGTAGTAAAGTTGTATTCGTGTTTAAAATTCCATTTTGGTGTATTTAAAACATATTTAAGCTTGAAAATTAGTATACGGCATCCAATCACAGACTAGCTTGTTTGATAATATTTTTAAAAATTATATTTTATAAATCTAGGTAAATGAATAAAATTCTAATTGCTCTAGTTTTTATAAAAAGATACATATTTTAATTTAAAATCAAGATGGATTATCCCAAGTTCTTATAAATATTATATTTTATAGATCTAGTAAATAAATAACGTCCCAATTGTTATAAATTTGTATAAAAAATGCATATTTTAATTTAAAATCAAGATAGATGGTCCAGATTCTTATAAATATTTCTAATTTTGACCAGTCTAATAACTTGTTATTTGTTGCACTGAAAAAATCATTTATTCAATTATTTGAATACGAGTATATTGTCTCCATTAATATCAGAGAAAGACATAACAAAGTACAATATAATATTTTGTCAATGATACAGCAATAGTCAAACCAAAAATAAATTTTGCCATGAACTGATGGTTTGTCGTGGCAGTAGGTAAATAATAATAACGACACGACGTTGATGCTGCTCACCCGGACACAAGGAACAGTTTAATTGAATGCGCTGTGTAATCTGAAATGGTTTATAAAAAAAATTAATTTTTTTATAAACAATATTAAAAAATTAGTAATTTTAGATATTTTGATGTGATTATATTAAAATGAGTTAATATTTTTAAATGATTTTAATAGGTTATTGTAAATAATAATAATTAAAAAAAAAGTATTTTGCAAGGAGATAACAAAGAGAAGAAAAAAGAAATTATATTGACTTGTTAATGTCAAGGGATTTGGTGGAGATTTTAGGCAGCGATATGCCGTTCCTCCTTTCTTTTTATCGTTTTAGATTCTCTTTACCCACCGCCACATGATTTTTATTTTAAATATATATTTAGTTTATAATTATATTAAAATATTTTTAAAAAAAAGTTTAATTATTTTTAACATCAATATATAAAAATAATTTTAAAAATAAAAAATAATAATAAGTTTTTTTAAAAAAATACTTCCTAAATATAATATAATGATGTTGGCATGGCAGCAATTGCTACAGAAGCGGGATTGGTATGTGCAGTAGCGTTGTAGCGACTGTTTTCTATTATGTTTTAAAAAAATATATATTTTAAATTAAGGTTTTATATATTTTTAAATTATTTTGATTCTAGTATAAAAATAATTTTAAATATATATATATATATATATATGTATATATTATTAAATTATAACATAAATTTAAAAAATATTATATTTTCGCTATAGATTATAAGTAAAAACACTGTGGATTGTAATCGTGTGTTTTTGGGTCAGTTCGGTTTTCAGGGCTGGTCTGTTTACCAATTTATTGATTTTTATATATTTATATGCACAGTAAA
This sequence comes from Salix exigua, assembly GCA_032356905.1. Taxonomy (NCBI): domain Eukaryota; kingdom Viridiplantae; phylum Streptophyta; class Magnoliopsida; order Malpighiales; family Salicaceae; genus Salix; species Salix exigua. Next base: position 10,002,490 of record CM063596.1, read on the forward strand.
TTAATCATTTTATCTCATAAAAAAGACAAAAAAATAGTTGTATTCAGAGGGATGCCGCGGTAATTGTACATTTCATTGCATAGTAGATAACTATTTTATCTTCAAAAAAGACAAAAAAAAAAAACAGCTTTGACCATTAAAATGCCCAAATACTTCCACCAGGAAAAAATTAAAAATTTGACTACAGAGGTGTCGCGGTAATTTATCATTTTATTGTTATTTTTTGGTGAATATTGTGTGCGTGTGTAACACGAGCGCCCAACAGTATTCAGTCTCACGTCCTCTTCGAGGGGCACATGCGACGATTTTTGGTGATGAAAAATATTAATCTGACATCTCACCCGATGCAACACCATGTAGTATTTCTCCTAAAAGGATGCGTCACAACCCACAGTGTTTGGTTTCATGACGGTGGTTAGTTGAAGTTTGTTTGTCCCTTTTCTCTCTCCTACATGCTAAATTACAGGACATACCCTCAAATTTATAATATTTTCATTTTGGTCCTTAAATTTTTTTTCACGATCCTGATTTCTATTATATACGTTTTGATTTGTTTCAATTGGATCATTCAATGAAAATTGATTATATATTTAGGTTTCAGTTTGATCCCCGTTCTTTTGATTTCCGAATTGATTTTAAACCCCTCAATATATTCGGTGTTGAAGTTTTGATGTTTTCAGTTTTGTTCTTGAATTGAAATTAATAATATATTTGGTTTTCATCATGTACTTTTATTTTTATTTTTAAAATATATTTATGAAATAGTCTGTAGTTTTCTCCCACGTTTATATACATGTGCTCTTAGCTTTGGTTTTTAATTTTTATGATTTTCTTATTTATTGAGGTAGCATTTTTTTGAAAAAATTAGCTCTTAAAATTTAGCTTGTACTTGTGATCATTTGAAAATTGATATTTCTATTTTTTTTCTTGTTTTTTTCTTTTGGTTTGTTTATTAGTTTCTTTCTCGAGTCAAATGATTTTTTCCACCTAATAATTTGTATTTTTGTTTTATCATTTTTTTTGTTAGAGTTTTGAGGCTTTTTTAGTTTTTGATTTAATTTTGTTTTTATTATTATTAACACAATAACAACAACAATAATAGTTTAAGTTTTTTTTCTTACTTACTCTTTTGTTAATTTTTTTGAGTTATTTTTTTGATGTAATTAATAATTTTTATTGTTTTTACAGTAATACCAATGATAATTTTAGATGTTAAGATTTCGATGTTGTTGTTGTTGTTACAATAGGTTATATTGATTTATTTCATTATATCAAATTTTGTATGTATAAAATATATATTTTATTTTTGAACTAACAAGTCTTATTAATTGCTTTAATCTCAGCAATTAAAAAAAATATTCGTTCTAAACAAGAAAAAAAACATAAAAAAAGTCTACTCATTCTATAAACGAAGCTAAAGTTTTACGGTGGGTGTTTTGAGAAAAAGAAAATGAGAGTCTGGGATTATGATGGCAAAAATTCCTTTTTTACCCCAGTGGACATCGTAATGAGTTTGTCGTCAAGAAATTCATTTAACATTTCATTATGCTCTATTTATAGATATTTATCCTTACTTGTGCATTCTTTTAAACATCAAAATATTTAAATATCTTGAAGGTAAATGATTGAGGAAGTTTTCTTGGTGATCGTGAAATAAATAATAGCATCCTGTTAATTACTCATATTGAACAAAAACAAAAATGGACACGAAGATAAAAATAAAATAAAGCCCATAAATCATAATTAAAAAAAAATCAAAATATATCGAGCTGAAATTCCTCTCTCTTATCTCTATTTTTTTCTTCAATTGAAGTCTGAAGAATAAATAATAAAATATTATTGATTCTTCTCGAGCATGTTTATTTTGTTGTTGACTGTTGTTTGCTTTATAACACGTGTTTTTCTATGCCCGTTCATTTTTTTTTATCGTGCATTTGATTGTAGTAATAATAAAAATAAAACACCCTCAAAATTACATCGGTGGAGCAAAAGAATTTAAGTAACCCTATTTTGCATGTTAATGTTAGTGGCTGAGATTATTTTTTAATTTTTTAATTAGAAATATATTAAAATAATATTTTTTAAAAAAATATTTTTGATAACAAATGACGTAAAAGCACACAATTTAAACCTTATACTAGAATTGATGAATTTATCTCTGATGCACGCTGTTGAACTCTCTTGGGTTTCAACCCGTGGAAATCATAGTATCATACACGTTACTTGTCGTTCAGTGAGTTGTTCCTATATTATCTTCTCTTTTCTCACCCAACGCCTTGATTTTTTTTTCTTTCTCAAATGCAGCTATCAGATTTGAGAATTGATACGTGCGATCAAATTCTTGCAGTGGGGGAGGGAGTTGAACCACAGAGAAGACCGAAAAAAATAAGCCACCCATGCCGTCCTAAAACATCCCACCGCACCTCGGGAAAGCAAAAAATGCAGCATATGATAAGTGATTTGAGAAGCAATACGACAACATATCACCGGCCAAGAAATGGTCACACCAACCGGGTTCATGAAAGGAAAAACTATATGATTAATTGATATGCATGGTAGATTTTGACATTCTCGCCTCCATATTTGCCGGGCACTGCTCAAATGGGAGAAGCAATTACAGATCAATTTTCTTGTAATATATCGGTGTATAGAATATAATATAATTATATTATAAAATTTTATTTATAATTTAAGTTTTTAGGTGAGATTGTTCTTTAACATGGTATCAGAGTATTGTTGATCCAACAGTCACAAGTTGGAATCCCATCAACTCCATTCTATTTGATAAAAAAAATCAAACACAAAGTAATATGGCTCTGCGCAAGTTTCAAGCCCAAAACAATTTTATTTGAAGGGGATGTTAGATTCTAATATAATCATAATATAGGAGAGATATGGTGGGGAGTCAAGCACATTTGGTGGTCGACTCTTATTTTCCTTTTTGATGGGTTATGTATAGTTTGTCCCGTAAATACTAGTTTTTTTATTCGAGAAAACTCTACTCTTGAAAAATATATTTTATGAATCCGAGTGAGTAAGAAAAAACCCAACTACTTAGACTCTTACAAGAGATACACATCTTGATTTAAACTTGAGAATTATTGTGCAAATCTTAAATATTGACATCACTTGTCCCCTAAAAACATATATACTGGCATGTGACTACAGCTACTGTTTACAACAGCAACAACATGAAATAAAGGCTAGTGACATAGATTTTCAAGAAATCATTAGTGGGAGTATTGATACTTCCACTGTTCATCCATTTATCTTCTTCATCAAACATAATCGAACGGTTGAGAAAAAAAGAAGGTGAAAGTGTAATAGGGCAAGCAATACCTGCTCAGGAGGAAAAGGAAGGGTAGACTATGCATGGAGCCCATTTTGCAAATTAAAGTTCTGAAGAATTCACACCACGAACACTGCAGCCTTCTGCACCGAGTCGTGGCGTCAACCCACGATGTTAGGCAAGCGAAAAGGACAGGTTTAGCTTCAGAATATTACGGGGAAATTATACATTCATTCCGCCCTTTTCTTTTTTGATAAATAAAAATCATGGACTGCTAAATGTAAAACCTCTTCTTAAGAAATACGATATACCCTCCACGATTAGAGAAATTTGTTTATTAATTAATTCAAAAATGACACGAACGCTTTTATTCGTAGTTGAAACTTATTTTTGTATAAAAATATTAAAATAATATTTTAAATATAGTGATATTGAAAATAAAAAATAATTTAAAAGACTAATATTTTAATAGATTCTAAATTAAGAGGGTGTTTGGGAAAGCTTTTCAAAAGCATTTTTGAAAAAAAATGATAATTTTTTATTTTTATTTTTCATTTTAAATGAATATATTTTGGTGTTTTTAGATCATTTTAATGTGCTGATGTAAAAAATAATTTATAAAAAATAAAAAATATATAATTTTGATATATTTTAAGATGAAAATCACTTTAAAAAATTATCGTAACCGCCCACAAACAAACCGTCTCACTAGATGGGATAACTAAGAAAAATAAAAATATCCCAAAACAAAAGATCACATCAACTTAACCACAGAAGCAGGAAACCATCGCCTTCTTGATGTTGATTGACACCTTCCTTATTGGTTCAAATCATCGAGTCAGTCAACCACGACTTGGTCTTTAGGCTCCACCACTTGCGTTATATTCCCTGATCGGCAATGCATTTAAAAAAAAACAAAAAATAAACAATTTTATTTTTAATTAATTTTCCTAGTATCTTCAAATAATTTAATATTCTGGTATCAATAATATTTTTTTAAATAAATAATATTATTTTAATATATTTCTAAATAAAAAATAATTTTGATAACATCATTAAAACACTAAATAATTTTTAAAAAATTATTTTAAAAAACATTATAGCCCCATTTGTCCATGAAAGAAAAGTTTGACAAACAATAATAAATATTCGTTTCCTCCCTTGAAAGGAATCCCAAATCCACACTTTGTCTTCCAAGTAAAGCAGGCATTTAATTATACCACAAGGAGCTGTTTATGAACACGCCAGGAAGTCAGGCCATCACTTGTCACTTAAACCAACAACTAATTGAGACAGTGAGATTCAATTGGCAACTATCTATTCGATGGAAGACCATTGACCGTTCAGTGATGGGCCTCGCTGGGCACTCCATGAACTATAAATTTTATTTAGCCCCCGTATTTAATTTAATATTACCATACTGTGGACTTTATTGTATATTTTGATGCTCGGTCCTCTTCTTTTTAATAAAATAAGGTACTTCGTTGATTAGGATATGATTATGATGGGTCTGGGTGTGTGACCGCGACTGATAGGGCAGGTCTTGAATATCTCTGCGCCTTTAAAATGGGATCCCAGGCTGTACAGTACATGATTCTTTGGCAATCTAAATATAAATCTAATGATTGATGATGAAAATACTTTTTTTTTACACCACTAGATGAGACCCACGTATTAAAATTGGCTACATGATTGGTTTTTTTCTTTCTTTTTATAATCTTGGATCTGAAAAATAAATAAAAATTCAACGCCTCACGTAGCCTGTATCAATCCAAGTGGCTCAGAATATTTTATCTAGATGCCCGTCATTTTAAAACCCCAGCGCCACCTTTTTTTGCAACTAATAAGGTAATAATCTCTCATAAGAGTTAGCAGTTATATTTATTTATTAAAATATTATAGTGGTACATTAAACTAATCAGGCTCTGATCTACGGGTGATAGTTTTCATCAGTGTTTTGCGCTTAATCAACGTGGGTGCCCAACTGAGTTTGACAGGAGCAATAGAGGGGCTCTCCCATGTACAATTTGCTCATGTTCATGTTCTCGTTCTCCCATGTGGCGGTGGCCGTGGTTGTGGCGGCTGCCGTGGGAGAGCCTAATTATTCTATTTTTCATCGATAAAATCAACTTTCCAACTTTGAATGAATTTACCACTTGTTATCCTACAGTGTATAGCAAAACAATTCCTTGTTGAATCATTGAGAACTTACGCTACCTTGATCCACCACAGAAATTGCTTGCAAGGCAAACTTGTAATCATGCTATATATCCAAATACATCCACATTTAAGAGCAAAAAGTGATGATTATACGAATTTCGCTGACAATGAAAGAAGAAAATGGCGACACACACCTCTCTCCCTCACCTCCCTCAGCATACCTCAGAGCACCAGTCCAGCCTTCTCGCTCCTTACAGACCCCCAGTCCAACCTTCTCCCAATCTCCACCATGAATGAATTTCAATGGGGATATTTTGTCCTTTTTCGTAGTTAATTTGTGTGTGTGGAAAGGGATATTGGGTCCCTTACCATGACTTCAAATTTCAGGTGCTATGAAATTTCAACGAAATAATTTTAGATGAACATAAAATTTTTGATACCTAAACTAAACACAATTGTCGATTAAAATGACTAAATGATCTATCTTGCATCAAAAAATAAATAAAAAACTATTTGACCCCATTAATCTCGTCAAAATATAAATAACTTGATAATAATACATTTTTTTAAAGAAAAAATATTAAACGACAACAATAATCCATAACTTTTTTTTGCTTTGAATCACCACAAACCTGATAATTAATGAAGGCTTGTTTAGTTTCTGACAACCTTGATTAATTTTACAAGTTGACAGTAATATAAAACATATGATAATCAAACACATGAAACTACATTTCATTAAACTCAAACTCAACCACAATTATAACCAAACACTTAAATTTCAGTTACGAACCGTAGTTAATAACGTTTATCATGATTTTTTTTTCAATCACGATGCCAAATAGACTCTTAAGAGCATTGAGTTGCCCAAAACCAAATAAATACTCGTGTTAGTGTTTTTAGTACAACAGGTAAAACCATTTGATTATCAAAAAGTTTGTAAGATGTTTACTTCCGGCCATTCTAGATTTCAGTAAAAAAGATAGATCAATAACCTGAGACTACGAATTTCAATGTCAACCCTCGACGAACATCCACTATTAAGGGGGGTTTGATACTGCGTTTTAATTTATTTTTTTTAAAAAAATATTTTTTTTGGTGTTTTCAAATCATTTTCATGTGATATATCATTTTTTTTAAAAAAAAAATTATTTTAATATATTTTTGAATAAAAAACACTCTCACAAGTAACCATAATTACACTACCAAACAAGTACTAAAATACACTCAAATAGACGGCTAGAGAGTTACCCGATAGCAAAACATGGTTGCAATTTACATGGCAGACTCTTGAATTCGCACCCAGAAACTGTATTCTTAAATTTAATGGTGATTTAATCCAGGATACGAGATATCATAGTATATGTGATTAAACTTTAAAGAACAAGATAATTACCCCCGAACTACACAGTTAAACAAAAAATACACCATGAATCATACTGGACATCTTGGATTACCAGTTATGATCCACAGCATAGATTAAGGTTAGATACATCTCGAAGATCACTTAAAAAAGCCTTATGTTTACGGGGAATAGCCCATGAGCCCAGATCTAGTCAATTTAAGTGGGCTAGTGATTGGACAGTGGCCTCCGTTGACCATCTAGTAGCTTACTCCGAAAGTTTATGGGTGTCTTACCTCATAGTCAACTCGGCCCTTGATTCTTACAAATGTTCTAGCAGTCCATTAGTTGTCCAAGTTTAATGGTTAGCCCAAATGATCAGCATCCTGCCTTTGGGTACAGCAACTACAAAGTCATGATTAATTTTTTCAAAGGGATTATGGGTTGCCCCACAAGATTTTAGTTTTTTTATACAAGCAAAATATAAAGCATAATTATATATTTTTTAGATTCATTTTAATGCGCATTTGGAGATATTACCATTATTTTTATTGTCAGAAAATATTAATATATTCTGAAAAAATAGAAAAAATTAAGGGCGTTTTGGGTTGCTCCACTGGATTTTGCTTCTTTTTTTTTTTTATATATATATATAGAAGCAAAATACATACAAATCACAATTATGTGTTCCCGGACCATTCAAACCCGTGTTTGCAGATATTACTATATTTTTACTGTAAAAATACATGCTAGTATAATTCAGAGAAAAATAAAAACAAATCATGATGATCTTTACTAACTTAGCGTATTTTTTTGAAAAATAGAACGAAAACCTTTTCAATAACATAACATTCACTAATCTATGTTTGAAAATGGTGATGTATGGTTAAAATTATATTATATTAATTATATGTTTTAAAAAATTAATTAAGTAATATATACTATTATTTTCCATGGATTCTACATAAAACTATTTTTTATAAAT